>VWZP01004828.1:25505-38289 GCA_013396995.1 Dicaeum eximium | reverse complement strand
AAAAAAAAAGACGGACGGCGGGAAAAAAACGGGATTTTGTGGACATGACCTTGAGGAGTCTCTGGATCCATGGGAGAGGAGCCTGTGGTGGTCCTGGATCTGTGTGGAGGGGCTGGATTTGGCCGTGGATCCCAAAAAAAACCCACTGGGAAGACAGGAGGGGACAAAAAACACTGTGGGAATGATGCCCCAAGTGGGGGAAGAGCCATAAAGAGGAACCCCAAACCTGCGTCCCCCCGGCACCAGGGACACCCCAGAGGTGTCACCTCCTCGCTGGACAGTCCCTGCTTTGGAAATACAGAAACAACCCTAAAAAAGCCCTAAAAAAAAGAGGTTTCTTCCTCTGGGATCTGTGTGGGGTCTGGGGTTTCTTTTTTGGGGTTTTTTGGAGCGCTGGGATCATCAAACAAAGCACCCCCAGTGTCACCTCCCTCGCTGGTTGGTCCCTGCTTTGGAAATACAAGAAAAACCTAAAAAACCCTAAAAAAAAAAGGTTTTTTTTCCTTTGGGATTCACCTGGGGTTTGGGGTTATTTTTGGGGGTTCTTTGGAGCGTTGGGATCATCAAACCAAGTGTCACCCCCTGCTCTGTCACTGCTGTCATCTGGGGGGAAGCAGGGAGGGATTTGGGATGAAGAAAAAGGAAATGGCGACGGTGACACTTCCCTGTGGGGCTGGATGGATCCCGGATCCCACAAGATCCCAAAACTTTTGTGGATAAAGGATAAAACAACAGAAAAAAGAAGGAAAAACAGGAAGAAAAGAAGGGAGGAAGTTGTGGGCTTGTGTACAAAAAACAAGGAAAAAAACCTGGGAATGTTGGGATGCACCTGGAGGGGTCTGAGGGGCATCGCTGGGATCTGGGATGGGGGGAAAGCTTGGATTTGGAGGTTTGGGAAATGAGGAAAACCAACCCCCAGCCATGGGGTCGTGTCCCTGAGCGCCTTTTCCAGCCGGGAATGTGGATCCTGGAAGGAGGGAGAGCGCAGGAGCCGGGCGTGGGTGCCCCCTAGTGAGCTCCGCCTTCTCCAGGATCCCAAAAAACAGCTGGAAAAGGGAAAAAAAAAATCCACTCGGAATTGTCACTGGGATAAGAATGTCAGAGGAGATGGGATTTGGACTGGGAATGGGTTGGAGAACAAAGGTGCAAGTCCAGAGGGATTTTGCAGATACTGGAAGGGGAAAAATCTGCCTGGAAAGGGGAAAGAATTTTCTAAAAAGAGGGAAAAGTCTGCCTGGAAATGGGGAAAAAATCTGTGGGAAAAGAGGGAAAAATCTGCCTGGAAAGAGGGAAAAAATGTATTTGGAAAGGGGGAAACTGTGCCTGAAAAGAGTGAAAATGGGGCTTTAATGGAATTATTTTATCCCTCAAAAGTTCATGTTTTGTTTTTAAAGCCACTCTTCACTCAAAAATGAGAATTTTTTTTAACCTAAAGGATAGGTGAGGGCAGATGGAACATCCCAAAATATCCCAAAGCTGCTGATAATTGAATCCTGCTGGCCAGAGGTGATACAGAATAGATTTGAATATACAAAAAAGAGAAGAAATGGAAATTAAAGAGCCCAAAAAGAAAACAAAATATAACATTATTATTATTTTTCCATCTGATTTGTGACCTGAGAGGTGTGGATTAAAAACTTGGATTTATTTCACAGCTGGGAGCAAGGAACTCTTCACCCTGCTGACCTTAAACAATAAAAATATCAGGAATAAACTTCTTTTTCTTCTCTCCAAAACAAATCCCCTGCTCTCCCACCATAAATATTTATTTCTGTTTTTATCTCTCAGTTCCAAAGGAATTGCACAAGTTAGGATTTATGGAAAAAAGAAACATTCCAAAAGTCTCAATTTTTTCCCAAATCTGCTGTTCTTGGTCAGGAGAAGGAATCCCAAGGATAAAACTGGGCTGAAGTTGGGAAATTGGGAAAATTTCCAAGCTGGGGTTTTGATCTCAAGGTGATTTCCATGGAAAAGTGGACCCTGCAGAGGATTCTTGGTGGGATTTAAATCTTGGTTTTCTTTGGTTTCACTGGCTGAGCTCTGGAATTGGGGTTTGAGTGCAAAAAATCTTCATTTTGGGGTTATTTTAGGGGCAGAAGGTCCTGCAATCCCATGAAGATCCTGATGGCCATCCTGATCTCCATCCTGCACACACTGTAATGGGGCTTTGAGTGCAAAAATCCAGATTTTGGGGTTATTTTAGAGTCAGAAGATCCTGATGGCCATCCTGACTTCCTTTGTGCCCACACCATAACAGGGATTTGAGTGCAAAAATCCTCTTTTTGGGGTTATTTTATGAAGATCCTGATGGCCATCCTGACCTCCTTTGTGCCCACACCATAACAGGGATTTGAGTGCAAAAATCCTCTTTTTGGGGTTATTTTATGAAGATCCTGATGGCCATCCTGACCTCCTTTGTGCCCACACTGAAATTGGGATTTGAGTGCAAAAATCCTCTTTTTGGGGTTATTTTATGAAGATCTGCATGACCCTCTTGATCTGCTTCGTGCACACGCTGTAATGGGGGATTGAGTGCAAAAACCCAGATTCTGGGGTTACTTTAGGGGCAGAAAGCCTCCCTACCCCATGAAGATCCTGATGACCATCTTGATCTCCTTCCTGCACACGGGACACGGCGACCTCTTCTTCTTCAGCATCCTGGCACACCTGAAGCAGGCCACCAGGTGAGCAGTCCTTCCGTGGACAATATTCCCATCCCGAGGCCTGTGCTGGCACAGGAAGCAGGGATTCAGCAGGGTTTTGATGCTCTCCAAAGATTCCACCTCCTCCTCTTTTTTCAGCTTGGCAAAATCCCGACTTTTCCCGTCCCCCGCCAAATCCAAGGAGTCGATGGAGCTGCCGGGATCCACGCGGGGTTTGTTTTCTCCCAGGAAAATGTGTTTGGCTTGGCCAACCGGGGCTGAAATGGTCCTCCTGCAGTCTGGGACGTCCATCCCTTCATCCTGCTCCTGGTTTTCCATGGAATTGATGTTGGAAAGGGACAGGGAATGGGGCAGTTTGGGGCAGTCCCGGTACCAGTCCTTGCGCAGGGCCCAGCAGCGGAAGCAGTACCTTTTCCCCGGAGAATTGAATTTCCTGCACTTGGAGCATTGCCAGCAATCCTGAGGGATTTAAGGCAAAAAAAAAATCCAGAAAAAAAAAAATCTGTTTGGTTTTGGGTATTCCTACATTTTAGCAGTGTGGGGAAAGCAGCAAGGAAGCCTCGTTTAAAAAATTTCATTTATGAGTGATTTATAAGCTGGAAAATCAACATTTTGTGGCTTGGGATTGATTCATCCCAAATCTCTCCTTCATGAATTCCTCTCCTTCCTCTCCCCCAGCCCTCTGGAAGAATCCAAGCTGGGGCAGTTTATTTTTATTTAATTTCAAGAGAATTTTCAATCTTTTGCTCAAAATTCAAGGGGAGAGCTCCTGGAATTTGGCAGGAATTTGTTTTCCAGGCTCACCCATCACTTCCCAGCTGCTGAATCTGCACAATTAATGGATTTATTAATTAATTACCTCACAGAAAAGGGCAGGAGCTGCCCAAGTGCAGAACCAGGACTCAGCTGTCCAAAGCCAGGGACATCCCCATTTATTCCAGGCTGAAAAATTCTGCTAAAACCATTAAAATTCTGCTAAAAACCATTAAAATTCTGCTAAAAACCATTAAAATTCTGAGGTTTTTCAGTGATTATAAATTGCAACTTGAGATTTTCAGGTCCCTTCCAAGGACAATCCTCCAGATTTCCATCCAGAGGACAACATGGAATTAAAACCTTATTAAAACCTTATTAAACCATGCCTGGGTATCAACATAACTTCACCCAGCCACTTTTTTTTTTTGAAATCCACAAGAAAATCAGCTTTTCCCACCCCAAAAGCAGCAGCAGATGTGGGATGAGCCCTTCCAGTCCCAGGTAATGATGATCCCAAGGAATTCCCACCTCGGAAGCCGCCTCTGTGTCCGTGTCATCACTCAGGCACTGGGAATCCTCCAGCTCATCCAAGCACACATCCTCAGGCACCTGGAATTCCAGGAAAGCTTTGTCAGAGGTGGGAATGTTGGAATATTCCCTATTTATCTCTTGCCCCGCACTGCACACCCCAATTAAAGGATTATATCATCACCCTGCTCATTAAATCACTTCTAAAAGTGAATAAAAAGCCATTTTTGCAGTGGTTTTTTTGCAGAATGTTGGTAACTTTTGCTGGTTTACCATGATCAGATTTTCCTCTTTGAATCTTTAGCTTGACTCGATCTTTAAAAACCTTTTTCAAAACTTAATTCCATGATTTCTGATTTATAACTCTTGCAGATATTGCGTAGAAACCCACTTAAGTTGCTGCGAGAAGTTTAATTCATTTTAAATTGATTTTATGCCTTGAAAAATTAAATTTAAAGCAAAACCCAAGCAGGAAAACCATCAAACACATGAGGAATGGTGACAGCCTTTTCTAAACAAGATTCAGCCTCTGGATGGGAACAGATCCAGCTTTTCCAGAGCACCATGGGATGAATTAAAACAGAGAAAACTGTGGCAGAGGTACCTTGGTGTCACCTTCTGTGACCTCCTCACAGTCCAGCACTTCCACCTTGAGCCCAGCAGTGCCCTGGTCCAGGGGACACTCGTTGAGGAACCACAGGTCATCAGTGGTGTCTGAAACTATGGCAGTGTCAATGTCCTGAGGGGAAAAAAAACAGGAAAAACCATTTTGGAGCAGCTCCACATCCAGCACTATCCCATTTTCCTCTCCAACAACCTCCAAAGCCCTGGGCACCTCACTACCCTCAGACACTCCTTTTGAAAATTTTCCCCTCAAAGGCCCCCCTTTTTTCCAATTTCCACTTCAAAGGACTCAATTTTTAAAATTTTCACCTCACAGATTCCCTTTTTTCCATTTTCCACCTCACAAGTTCCCTCTTTTCCCAATTTCCCCCTGAACAACTCAGTTTTTCCCAATTTCCCCGTCATAGGCTCCCCCTTTTTCCACTTTCCACCTCACAGGCCTCCATTTTTAAAATTTTCACCTCACGGTCTCCCCTTTTTCCAACTTCCACCTCTTCCAGCTTGGCCACCACCCTACAACGTTCACCCCAATAAAAAAAAAGGGCAACCCCTGAAATCCAGGCACCTCTGAGAGCTTTAAGGGAAGAGTTTTGTCAATTTAAAACCACTAAAAATCACAAACCACCCAATGGGAAAAACCCACACCGGGAAAAAGGCTGAAAATCCTGGAGTGAGAAGCGGAAAGAGAGAAAAAAACTAAATTTTTTATTTCCTTAGAACCCAAAAGAAGAGAGGAAGAGGATAGAAGGCCCCTCTTTAAAGTGGTTACACACCTGGTTAGTCTGAATATCCGTGGATCCGTTACTCCTGGATTTGTAATTGCTTCTGAGATTCCCTAAAAACCACCACGGCAGCCCGGCCACATCCCATTCCTCAAAAACCAGGTCCAGCTTGGGCTTTTTGCTTTTGGAGAGGTTTTCTATCAAATCTTTGTCTGGAATAGCCAAGCACAGTCCAAGTCATTGGGTAAGAGACCAGCAGAGAAAAAAATTGGGCTCAAATCGGATTTTTTTACTTCTTGCATCAGGCTCAGAGCTCTGGGGTTTGGATGTCCCATGTGGCAAAAATCCCTGCACAAATCAGGGAATATCCCAGTGTTCCCAGTGCCCCTGTACTGGGACAGGCTCAGTTTAATGTAAAGTTTCACCCCAAAAACACAAACACTTCCCCAGCCAGCCCTGAGTTGATTTCAAATGCAGAAGGGACCATTTGGAATTCAGCTGGCAGCTCCTGAATTCCCAAAAAAATTCAAAAAGTGGGGATCCATCCTCCCCATGCTCCAGCCTGGGATCCCAAACTGAGCACTTCGGATTCCAGGATCACCTTGGATCTCCCTCCTTCCAGTGCCTGGGATTTCCAAGGCACAGCCAAGGCTGTTTTGTAATTCCAGGGAATTCCCAGCTCTCCCATTTGAGCTGGAAACAAAGAGCTGCTTTTCCAACTGAGGTTCCTTGATACGAGAAAATAAAAAGTGGAAAACCAGGAAAATTGCTCCCAAAACTTCTGAAATCTCCACGAGTGACCCAGCAAAAGAAAATCCCATGGGGAGAAATGTCAAAATATGACAGATCCACCCAAAAATCCCCATTTTTGTTCAGTTCCCTGCCTGGTTTGCAGGGAATGACTGGAGCCAGCCCAGGCTGGGTTCTGTGTGCTCAGAGGCTTCCCTTGGGCAGGGGGATGGATCCAAGGATAATTCCAGCATTTAAAACACCCTCCAGCAAGGTCTGGAAGATATTTTTCCATGGCATTGCTCAGTGAGAGGTGGGATTTTGGGGCTTAACCTGCCACTGCATTCAGAGCATTTGTTTATGAGCCAGAAAATAAGAAAATACCTGTGGTGAACTTTGCAATTTCTCAGTCTTTAGCACAAAGATTTTTAATTATTCTATTCCAAACCAGGGGGTTTTTCAGTTCCTCCTCCAGCATTTTGCTGTGTGTCCCACACAGAAGGTTTGTAAATGCTGTGATAATGCAGAGATTTGTCCCTCACCTTCACAAGTGTCACATTTGGGCTCTGAGGTAGCCACAGGTGAGGTTTTGCTGTCACCCTCCAGGATCCCAGAGTCAGATCCTTCCTCCTGGCTGAGCTGCAGGAAGGAAAATCCAGGAATTAGCCCAGCAGAGCTTGCAGGGACAAGGGGATGCAGCACTTCCATCCCCAGGCACCAGCTGCAGGATGAGACCGAGCAGGTAGGAAGAGGAAATAATTCAGAATAAAAAAACTACAAACTATTTCTCTTTAAAGCCTCTGGAATCAGCACGAACAACCAAGGAAAAATCTTCAGCTTGGCAAAAATCCTAAAGCTGCTGTTTTTGATGCAGTAAAACTGATTTTGTGGCTCTCTGCCACCTCCCAGCCCTCACCCCAAACCACACCTGGAAAAACTTTGGAGGCGCCAAGATTTTTCCAAGGTTTTCACCTCTGCCTGAAAAGCTGCTGGAAACAAACCCTAACTAGGCACAGTGAATTAATTGGCAATTCCTACTGGGAGAAAAAGTGGGATAAAAGAGGGGAAAAAAAGCAGGAAAAGAGGCTGGAGAAGCTGAGGCCTGGAAGTGCTGCACCCCAGAAAAAAGCACTCAGAGACTGGCACTCTGTCACAGGAGGAGAACAGAGAAGGGTGGCTCTGTCCCTGCTCTGTGGACTCCAAGAACTTTTTGAATTTTTGGGATTTTTTTTCCAAAGGTGAGGAACAGCACAACAACAACACCACCAAAAGTTCTGGCAGTCCACCATGCAGAGGTACAGAGAAGGGGCGGCTCTGTACAAGAAAAGAACCCACTGGGCAGTGGGGTTTACCTGCAGCTGGTCTGGGCTGGGCTTAGCGACGCTCTGCTCCTTTGGGAGAGTCTGTGCAGCATCTGCAGATGGCAGGTAAAACACAAGGAAAATCCTTCCCTGGGAATTCCCACTCGCACACCACACGGGGCCTGGGGCAAGCAACCAACCAGCCAGGCTTGGCAGAGCTCAGGGAGTTCCTGCAGGAAAGGTTCGGGATCCTCGGGGGAAGGGATGGGTTTGGGGAGGAGCCCCCGGGGGAAAATTCATAATATTCTTCTCCAAGGGAAAAGTTACTCATTCCTACAGCTAGCCCAAGTTCACAATATTCTTCCCAAAAGGGAAAATTTCTTCTTTTTCTTACAGCCAACCCAAATTCAGAATATTCTTCCCAAAAGGGAAAAATTACTCTTATTCCTACAGGCAGCCCAAATTCAGAATATTCTTCCCAAAAGGGAAAAATTACTCTTATTCCTACAGGCAGCCCAAATTCACAATATTCTTCCCAAAGGGAAAAATTACTCTTGTTCCTACAATCAGCCCAAATTCAGAATATTCTTGCCAAAAGGGAAAAATTCTTCCTTTTCCTACAGCCATCCCAATTTTACAATATACTTCCCAAAGGGAAAAGTGATTTTTTGCTACAGCCATCCTAAATTCAGAATATTCTTCCCAAAAGGAAAAATTATTCTTTTTGTTACAGCAAAATTCAGAATATTTTTTCCCACAGGGAAAAGCAATTCTTTTTCCTCCAGGCATCCCAAGATCCAGGGCTTTGCCACAGGAATTCCTGCTCAGCCTGAACCATCGTGGATCTGCTCCTCCTGGATTTGGAATTACTCCTGAGGTTGCCCAGATCCCACCATGGCTTTGTCCAGTTTTCCCTGGAGTTTCCAAGGCACAGCCAAGGCTCTTTTGTAAATCCTGGGAATTTCCCCCAATCCCATTTCAGCTGGGAACACCCACATTGTGCACAGAGCTGCTTTTCCAACTTCATAGAAGAAAATAAAAAGTGGAAAAATGGAAAAATTGCTCCCAAAATTTCTGAAATCCCATGGGGGAAATATCAAAATATGACAGATCCACTAAAAAAATTCCCATTTTTGTTCTGTTCTCTGCTTGGTTTGCAGGGAATGACTGCAAATCCATTCCTCCAACACCAGGATTCCAGAGGGAATCCTTCTGGAATTCCCAGAGGGAATCATCTGGAAGGTGAAGAGTGGTTTTTTCTTTAATTCCTAAGGATTCCTGCTCTTCCTGAAGGCTTTGGGCATGAGGATAAAGAGTAAAGAAGGGAAAATTCCAGCTGGATCCAGCTGCTGCTGCTGCTGCTCCCAGGAGTTAATGAAGGCTGAGCTGAATTAACAAGAATCCAATTAACAGGAATCTTTCTGAGCCTGCCTTTGAACAGAGAGAACAGAAGATGCCAGGCTGGCTCCTGCCAGCTCCCCTTTCAGTTCAACAGGAAAATTCCTTCTGGGTGAGGCTGATTCCCACCAGGAAGATCTGAAAATTGGCAGAAAATTCCACCTAAAAGTGGCCTTTAAATGGAGCAAAATGCCAGGGATCTATCAGAAATTCCTGCTTTTATCACCTTGCAGCTGCTGGGGGTTAATCCCTGATGGAAAACAGGAGCCAGGCTCATCCAGCACTGCTGGGGCTCTGCAGGGAGAAATCCTTCCAAAATCTGATTTTTCAGGGAGTGGAAATACTGCAGGTGCTGGAGGGTTTCCTTCTGGAGCTGGGAAATTCCATAAAATCCAGCCTGAAGGTGAGGGATTCCTAAATGGAGCTTGTGGGAGTCAGGCTTGGGAAAAGTGGGCAAGGAAGGGGAAAGTGGCCAAGGAAAGGGGGAAATTAGAAAAGGGGAAAAATTTGACAAGGGGGAAATTAAACAAGAAAAGGGGGAAAAGTTTGACATGAAAGAGGAAAATCAGACACGGAGGAAAATTAGGCAAGAAGGGGGAAATTAAACAAGAAAAGGGTGAAATTAGATAAGGAAGGGTGAAAAATGAACCAAATCCAGTCGTTCATGTGCTGGGCTNGAGAAGGAGAAGGGAGAAGGGAGAAGGGAGAAGGGAGAAGGGAGAAGGAGGAGAAGAGAAGGAGGAGAAGGAGGAAGGAGAAAGGAGAAAGGAGAAAAGAGAAAAGAGAAAAGAGAAAAGAGGAGGAGGAGAAGGGAGAAGGGAGAAGGAGAAAGGAGAAGGGAGAAGAGAAGGAAAACAAAGGAGAAGAGCTGGAGCCTCCCCCTGTGCACCCCAAGGTCTGGTCTGCCAAGCTTGGTTGGTTTGGGTCACACTCACGCACAGCCAGGTCTAACTCAGTCCTAGGAACAGCTTTTCCTGAGCCAGGCTTAAAGTGAGGCCAGGGCTGGCCCAGGAAGAGCCCATTCCAAAGGCAGGAATCTCACACACAAGAGGGAACAGCACTCACACAATTTTCCTACAGGTAAAGAGTCCAAATAGAATTGAAAAGATTCTTCTAGAAAACAAATCCAAATGTTCTCGAAAAGAATCTTCTGTAAAAAATTTAAAATTTCATTTCATTTCATTTTTAATTTCTCCACATGTGCCTGAACCCTGCTAAAGGTTTAAATCCATTTTTTCCGTTCAAAAAAAAAGGGAAAATGTGGCACAACATTCCACAGCTGTGGATTAAATCCATTTTATCTGTTCATAAAATAGGAAAATGTGGCAGAAAATTCCACAGCTGTGCCAGTGGAGTTCATTTTTCCCAGTCCTACACCAGGAATTGGTTTCAAGGAAGCCACCCCAGCTCAGATGGATTTGAGAATAAATTTTTATTTTGCTGGAGTTTGATTGGATTCCTCTCCTGAGCTGGGGAAGCTGCAAGGTCCAAGATGAAACCTCACAGAATTTTTAGCACTCTTAGAGATGAGAGAAACACAAAATGACGTGAGAGGGAGAAATTGCAGCTCTGAAGCTGAAAAAATATCAAGAAACCAATAAAATATTGATTTCAATCAAAGACGAGATTTCAGGATTTTGCTTTGGCTAAAATTTGGGGGTTTTTGATCAAAATTTGGGTTTTTTTTGGCCAAAATTTGGGGGGTTTTAGATCAAAATTTAGGCGTTTTTAGGCTCAAAATTTAAGTTTTTCTTTTCGAAAATGTATGGGTTTTTTGCTAAAATTTGGGGGGTTTTGGCTCAAAATTTGGAGTTTTTAGGATCAAAATTTGGGGTTTTTTTTGCACCACTCAACCAGCTCCTGGCACACAGAAAAGACACAAACTCCAAGAGATTTGCTCGGGCGAGTTTTTATGAGAGAAGTTTATTCCTCCTGCAGGATTTGGGATTTTTTTTTTTTTTTTTCCCCTGGATTTTGGTACTTACCAGGTCAGAACAACATTTATGGAACGGGACCAACCTACCTGGGAGGGCAGCAGGGCTCAGGTTCCTCTTCAGCATCTCATACACGGGGCTGGGGAAGGACAAAAATCCACTTTTAAATTTAAATTTATTTCTAAAAATCCCCTTTTAAATTTAAATTCATTTCTAAAAATCCCCTTTTAAATTTAAATTCATTTCTAAAAATCCCCTTTTAAATTTAAATTCATTTCTAACGATTCTCAGGGAATTGATTTTCCCACACAGCACAAAAATCACCGAGGTTTTTCTTCTAGAGAAGCCTCAAAAATCAGTTTTTTATTCAAGAGATCACTGAGTATTTTGGGTTTTTTCTAGAGATCCTAAAACTCACTGTGATTTTCTTTTCCTACAGACCCCAAAACCCACAGGGAGGTTTTTTATCAAGAAACAACTGAGGGTTTTCCTAGAGGGACACTAAAACACAGCAAGGTTTTTCCCTAGAGACCCCAAAAAAGTAAATTTTTTTCCTAAAGAGACCCCAAAAACACTGAGATTTTTTTTTTCCTAGAAAGCTCCTAAAACCCACAGTGAATTTTTCCTTAAAGACCTCAGAAAACAGTGAATTTTCTTCCTGGAAAGCTCCCAAAATCAGTGAATTTTCTCCTAGAGACCCCAAACTCTTCATCCCACCAGTGCCACGTGATAAAAAACGGGAATTTCTTCAGCTTTCCCAGATAAAAATGGAGATTTTTTTTCATATTTTTCATCTAAAAATGGGGATTTTTTCAGCTTTTCTAGATAAAAATGGAGATTTTTTTCACATTTTTCATCTAAAAATGGTCGTTTTTTTCACATTTTTCATCTAAAAATGGGCATTTTTTCAGCTTTTCTAGACAGAAATGGGGATTTTTTTTCACATTTTTAATCTAAAAAGGGGATTTTTCCCTACCTGGGGTCCTTGACAGAGAAGCTGTGCAGTCCCAGCAGCTCTCCCAGCTCGTCTCCCCCGCAGTGCACCAGGTGCTGCTGCCTCTTGTCGTAGAGCTGCCTGCCCATGATGTACTGGCCCAGGAAATGCATCACCTGTGGGGACAGCTCTGGGTCACAGCTGGCCCCAAAATAATCCCAAGTGTCCCCGAAAACTGACCCCAAAGTGTCCCCAAAGTAATCCCAAGTGCTCCCAAAAACTCACCCTGAAGTGTCCTCAAAAACTGACCCCGAAGTGTCCCCAAAAACTGACCCCAAAGTGTCTCCAAAATAATCCCAAGTGCTCCCAAAAACTCACCCTGAAGTGTCCCCAAAAACTGACCCCAAAAAGTGACCCCAAAGTGTCTCCAGACTGACCCTGAAGTGTCCCCAAAAAGTGACCCTGAAGTGCCCCAAGTGACCCCAAAGTGTCCTCAAAAAGTGACCCCGAAGTGTCCCCAAAAACTGAGCCCAAAGTGTCCCCAGACTGACCCTGAAGTGCCGCAAGTGACCCTGAAGTGTCCCCAAACACTGAGCCCAAAGTGACCCCAAAAACTGAGCCCAAAGTGTCCCCAAAAACTGACCCTGAAGTGCCCCAAGTGACTCTGAAATGTCTCCAAAAAGTGACCCAAAGTGTCCCCAAAAACTGAGCCCAAAGTGTCCCCAGACTGACCCTGAAGTGCCGCAAGTGACCCTGAAGTGTCCCCAAAAACTGAGCCCAAAGTGTCCCCAAAAACTGAGCCCAAAGTGTCCCCAAAAACTGACCCTGAAGTGCCCCAAGTGACTCTGAAATGTCTCCAAAAAGTGACCCAAAGTGTCCCCAAAAACTGACCCCAAAGTGTCCCCAGACTGACCCTGAAGTGCCCCAAGTGACCCCAAAGTGTCCCCAAACTGACCCTGAAGTGCCCCAAGTGACCCTGAAGTGTCTCCAAAAAGTGACCCCAAAGTGTCCCCAGACTGACCCTGAAGTGCCGCAAGTGACCCTGAAGTGTCCCCAAAAACTGAGCCCAAAGTGTCCCCAAAAACTGAGCCCAAAGTGTCCCCAAAAACTGACCCTGAAGTGCCCCAAGTGACTCTGAAATGTCTCCAAAAAGTGACCCAAAGTGTCCCCAAAAACTGACCCCAAAGTGTCCCCA
>VWZP01004826.1:4618454-4705859 GCA_013396995.1 Dicaeum eximium | reverse complement strand
CCGCTGCGGCTGGCGGGCGGGCGGCAGCGCCCGGCTAGGCCGAGCCCCGGGCAGCGGCAGCCCCTCGCCGCACAGCCTGACCGTCTCCGCCGGTGCTCCTGGATCCTCTCCCCTCGCCGGCGCCTTTCCTGGGGCTGGGGACGGAAGGACACTGAGGCGGGACACGCGGCCCGCAGCCTCCCGTGCGGCGGCGGAGCGGTGCCCTGCGGGAAGGTGCGCCCCGCCGCCGTGGCCGTGCTGCCGGGGACAGCGCTCCAGGGACCCTCCCCGCCGCAGAAAGGCAGCTCGCCGGCCGTACTTCCAGCAGCATGGAGTGCCGAGCCGCGCAGGTCATCGCAAAGATGACTTTGGAAAGCGCCATCGCGCTGCCCTTGCCGTGCTGTGGCCGCACACGCGGAAAGGAGCGTGTTTCGCCTCCGGGTTCGCTGCCCGGCTGTCGGCGCGCTGCTGTCACCGGCGGCCCGCGTTTGCGGACCCCGACTGACCGCAGTGGCACTGACCAGACCGCTGACTCTGTCCGCGGCTCATCCCGAGCCCTCCTAGTGGAACGAGGGCTCTCCTGAGTTGCGTTCGCCCACTCCAGGCCCCCCTTCTCGGTGGATGTGTGTAAAGGGAAAGTAAATTCCTCAGGAGAAGCTGTGTGTCTCCCCTGCGTTTGTGGGGCTGATGGTCCAGAGGAGCTGGGCTCTGCTGGATGAGATTAATGGTGCTGGTCTGCTCTCGCTGGTGCTGCCAATGGCTCAGAGGGCGGCAGGTGAGACTGAACTGGGGACGCGGAGCCCTCGCTGCGCGGGGAACTCCGCGGTTGTGGGTTGCGGTGAAGAGCAGCCATCCATTTGAAAAATTATTTGTCTGCTGGTGATTGGCTACTGCCATAAGCACCGGGGGCACTTCTCCTTTGCCGGCGGAATCTGCTCCTGCTGAACCGTGTGAAACACCTGCCCGATGTTGGTCGGGATAAGCATAGTGAGGGTAACCACAGATGAGAAATTCAGCACCCGAGGGGAGGGGGAGAGTGAAGCATTTCCTCCCTCATGGGTACTACTGCTCTTGAGAGCTATGTGATTCCTTGTAAAGCAGTGGAATTTTCCTCTGCTGATGCTTCCTTTAACCATCCCAATTTGCTCTTAGTCACTGATCTCTTTGCTGCATTGCTGTGTATTTCACATATGCTCATTGCTGAAAACCATTAAATTAACAACTGGGCATATAAGTAAGTTATGCACTGGCATGATAATGCTTAGCAGCTGAAGAGTGCCCAGGAGACAGTAGATTAACTGTCCGTATTGATTGGAAAAGAGACTGGGTAAGGTGGTACTGAAAATGTTTAGATATTACCCTAGTGTTGTCACCTTTGGGAAGTTCATTTATGAGGTTTTATGATCATTTTAGTGGCTTAGTTTATGCCGAAAATCTTGTGTATGTGGGTGTGCTAATGCATGCAGTACAAGTGTCAGGGCATCAAGGGCATTTGGGTATGTGTTTTGATGAGCTGCGTGGGAAATGAGAAATTGTTCAGCTGGAGAGATTCTGTCTCTCATTAAACTCAAATTAGTTTGCTCTAACACGCAGTTCCTGATCTGTGAAAGGGTTGTTAGGTTCCCAATTTGATGTGCAAATGCTGAAATTTTGTCTTAGGAAAGGCACTATGCTCTATCTCTTTCAGCTTCACTGGCAGCATCCAAAAAATAATAATTGGCTCAAACTGTTACATTTTCTAGGTGTGCTCTCACTTAAATAATTTTGCTTTCATAGATTGTTCCTCAATATACTTGCCTTCTAAATGAGTCCCCTTATTATATCAAAATACATACTGTTCTTCCTCCCAAACAAACTGACTGGCCTTTTCATGGCAAACATCCTAGGAAACATGTTTAGTGAGTTCAGTTCCTACCTAACATGGTTAACCTCCATGCTGGTAAAGCTCTGCTGAGACCTAGCTTCACTTTAACATTTCACAGACTTTCTATAGAGCAAAAAGAACAATGCAGCACGTGCCATAATAACTTTCTGCTATACTTCTGATAACTGGGTTTAAGTCTCCTCTTCCTTCCTTGTTGTTTAAAAGACAGTGGTTAAACTGATAAATGGGTTTCTATTTTGCTGATAACTTGCTGTCTGAGAAATGCACTTTTAAAACAGCTATATATGTATTTTAAGTGCATAGGTTTGGTCACTCTGCCTTAAACACAAAATCCTAAGGCAATATGTCAGAGTTTGTAGCCCTAAAAGCACAAGTATCTATTAGTGCTAAATAGAATTGAATTCTAGTGTTGAAACTGTAACAAGGCAGCTCTTTGGAAGTTCAAGGCTTGCAATGTCAGCTGCTTCAGTAACAGTATTGCTAATATTGCTAATGCAAGTTATTATGGTGCAATTAAAAAATCCAACACAACCCAAGCAAGCACCAGTCCACTACAGAGAAATAAGGGAATTGAAACTTTGCTGACACATGGATTTCAGGCAGTGATAATGATGGTGATGCTTGCTGCTCTTAGTGTCGGTCTGAGTTGGAGGATAAAGTGTTCCAAGACGTGTTTCTCCTGAAGGGGTTTGGTGGTGACTTTGTCTTGCAGGCTTCTTGGTCCTCTACCGAGAAACATCACCCTGTGGTAGGAGCAACAGGACATGGAGCATGCACCTGGACTGCTCAGGGTGGACTTAAGGGTGGGAAGCAGTGGTGGGCCCCCAGTACTCTGCTCCTTAGGAGGCAGCACCTGCACAAGTAGATGTTTCCCAGCAGATCCAGTGCTATCACTGCCACTAGGCAATTACCTTGTCCCTTTTCATAAATGGTAATTCAGGCAACTGGCCACCCATGAATCAGCATAGGTGTCAGTCCTGTCAGGTACCTTTGTGTCTGTGGGGGTGTTCTGGAATGTCTGGGGACAACACGTGCTATGATAAAAGTAAAGGCAAACTGGACTTGGGTACAGTGAAAAAAAAAAGTATATGAAGAGGAACATAGTACTTCTGTTACCTTTTGTGGAACACGAATGAGATAGAAGCTTTAAATCTTCAGGATAAAAATATTATATGTGTTCTGCAATACTCTGTATCAGACTATGTTTCTGTATCCACAGAGTAGATACAGAAAAGGTCTATTTTTAGCTCATCTGGCTGCAGTGCTCTCTGTTAGAATCCTAGTATCTATCTACACATGCTAGAGATGACCTAACTCATCTCCACTGCCAGCAAAATAATGTCAGTCTTGGTTTTTAATAAGCCACTTTAACATAAGCCTCCTAATACTAGATTTAGGATCATAACTGAGCACCCAGTTTTGAGAATGTTATTCTTTCTCCGGCAACCTGCTTGTTCTTCTTGAATATTATTTTAAATCACTTTGTTGCAGGCTTTTAAAGTGAGTCTTGCTCAATTTTTTGGCTGCTCAGTATGTTTTAATTGTATTAAAAATATTTTCTGTAAGCTTGCTTTATGGCGTGTGGCTGGGTGGGAAAATGATGAATTCTTCTTGCAAGAGAAATTTAGAAGAAATGCTATATAGCTTTTATTAACCTGCATGTATTTCAGATCTGCTCTTCAGGCAGGGGTAGTTGGATAGATTATAATTGCTGGTGTTTCTGAAATATCTTTGTAGTATAATTCACCTATAGTCCTCAGGGCAGTGTATTTGGGTTTTTTCTTTATTTCTGTGGGTTAGGGTTTTGTTGTTGTTTCAGTGGGTTTGGTTCATTTGTGTCTATAAGGGTGGTGTATTTAATTAAGATGAATTAGTTCATTTTTATGTTTGTTAACTTCATCTTCATGAGAAGTTCTGTCAAATCAGAACCAGAATATCCTCTGATCATGGCATAAGCCAATGAAGAGAGAAATGGCAACTTGGATGTCTTTTGCATGAGGAATCCTTTGGCTGTTAAGATTGGTACTGCTCTGCAGCACTGTGTAATTGTAGGAACCATGCAGAGGCTGAAGGGGGAAGGTGCCCCTCTGCATGTACTGAAATTGTCATCTGAATTAGAAAGTTATCACAAACAGATGCCAGATCTGTAACACTGCAGAGCTCACACACCTGCCTGCCTTCTGCTCCTGTGTGAGTGCTCTGGTTGTTGGCTGGATTGTGCAGAGATGAAGGGAGGTAACCTGAGCCTGGTGCACAAGCTTGTTGTCAGTGAGGTGGTTCCATGACAGTTTAATGTTGCACATGTCTGGGCCCTGTGGGAGCTGGAGGTTTTCCTCTATCCACTTCAGAAAATTTCTTTTGGAACCATTTCCAATTTTTCTTTGCTACTTTGCAATAGAAATATGTCTCTAAACAGGTCTTCCAATGGTTCTCCCTGAAAGAACACAATGACTGAACTGCTCTGTAGATGCAGAACATCTGCAGCAACTCTGGTAACTTCTGCTCTTGGTGTGGATGAGAAAACCGAAAAGGGGATGGTGAGGGAGTATATAAAAGTTATCAAGTCCAACAGGATACCCAGAATTACTTCTGATGGCGTCACCATCTCAGTCACCATCTCTTTACTTAGTCTTTGGGAGTCTATGTTTTTTGCAAGAGGTCGATGGGAGAGTGGCCTGGGTTCTCACCTGTCTCCTTTTTGTTTGGTAAAGCAGGTCTTTGTTTTAAAGATGGTCATAGAAAGGTGATAGGGAAAGTTTCCTTGGCTGTGTTAACAAAAATCTGTGTGCCAACCAGTGTGTAATCTTATCTCTGGATTTCACAATACTGCATTGTAAATTTTCTGTGATGAACTTTAATTGGTCATTCAAACAGAATGAACAATTCAGGTACTGTTCTTTTAGAAATTTAATTTAAAAATGATGTGCTGAACAGAAGTGGCTATAGCTGTGTATCTCTTTGCAGTGTATCTTTAATAAACCTTTCTCAATTCCTATGCTATAGAAAGATTAGAGCACCTGAACACTGAAATTGCCTTTGCCCAAAGCAATTATCCACACAGCAGGAAGTGCTTCTGGGTCACCTGTACAGGCAGTCCTGGAGACCATTTAGAGGTATCTGTGCAACCTGTGAAACACCTTTATAAAGTACTGTGTGTCCTGGGCTCACTAACAGAGTGACTAGAGAGAGCTCTAAACCTCTGCTCTGTGTGCTCCCAGCACAACAGGAAGCAGATAGAAGCCCTGCCTCTGACTTACCCAAACTCTCCCTTCTCAAGGGATTGGCCTTGACTCCAAGCTGGGATGGTTTCCTGCAGCGCATGGAGATGGCTCTGGAAGCAGTGATGGGAAGGCTGGATTCCCTGTGACAGAAAATTGTCATGGTTCAGCTAGCTATGATCCTCTTATATCCTCAGTCCCCCAAATCTTGCTTTGTAGGTGCAGAGCAGCCATTTCCCCCACTTCTTTCTTCTGTAAGTTGGGCTCCCCATACCAATTGGCTCTGCAGAGTAATTCAAAACATCTTAGGAAATTAGGGTGAAACCTTTTCCTTGCTTCTGGTGGGGAGCTATTTCCACCCCCATCTGCTGCTATCTGAACAACCATTAGGTAGAGGTGGCAGCTTCACCCTCAACTGAAACCAGATATCTGAAAGCAGGAACCTCAGCTCCACCATTATTAAAGAAAAAAAGAAGTTAGAGTACACAGTTTTTTGTCCAGAACTATGTATTTTGGCCTGTTAGGGGCTAGAAGTAAAAATACTTTGCAGTTCCTATCAGCCTTTAACAGGTGTTGTGTACCATGGATGCTCTCTCCTTGCTTACATGCTGAATGCTGTGAGTCCAGCACTGGGCTGCTGAACTGTCTCTGTGTGTTCAAGAGAAAGCCTCAGTATTTAAATCAAGTCTGTTTTTTCCATGCTGACAGCCAGAAATACCAGCTTGTAAACTTACTTTTTTTTTTTTTTTCCCAACAGAGTACTTATTTGTGACTCAGGATTAAAGCTTTATCCCCATTAAATACTGAATGTAGCCTTTCTCACCCTGCTTTACACTAAGTGGTGTCTACATTGAAAGAATGTGATACAGGCAATTTTTTTAGGAGAGTATTTATGTTGAAGGGTTTTTTACTAGTGCTGTAAAGAATACACAGTCATTCCCAGCAGTTCAGATATTTTTGTCTACCAGAGATAGGTAATTTAGCTAAAATGCACTGCTTTTTTCTCTCCTATTAAAAAGCACTTCAGCCTTCAATTAACTGAGTGCGAATGGAGAAAAGCAAAATTGTGGGAAACCGTTGGTTTGGTTTTTTCCCCATGTCCTGAAATCAGACAAATCATTTTACTTTAGAAGTACTAAAGAGCCTATGGTGGAAGAAACTGTTGGGTTTTTTTCTTTTACAGGGGAGAAAGAGTTCCCTCTAAATTAAAGTTGAGGAGATGAGCTCTGCTCTTAGCCAGAGGAGATGTGTGGTTTCTTGTGCTTTCTTCACGGCTTTGGTATTCCATGGTGCTTTCCAAAGGCTGAGTGGAAGCCCTTCATTTCTCTTGATACAGATGTATGTGTGAGTGATACGTGGAGAAAGATCACAGCCTCTCCTGGCAGAGCTCTTGTGGGTGCAGCACTGCTGCCAGGGCTGTCTGTGGGCTTGGCTGCCCTGCTACCCCTGATGGCTCAGCAGTGGGGTAGATCTGCTGCCACAGGAGGGTCCTGGCCCCAGTGCCACACTGGTGGGACTTGCAGGTTTGCTGCAGCCTGGGATACTTCTCCACAGCTGCCACTTTGTCTCTTTGTAGCTTTTTTCAAAATGCCTCTTCCTTGTTGAAATAGGTCTGTAGTAGGTGGTTTTAAAGGCAGCTGAAGCCACCAGAATTCCTGTTGTGTATTTGAGTGTGTTCCTCCTGTGTTACCTTGAAAGCTCCTTGGAGAGCGGAGTTTGAACAGCAAAGCTGTGGGTCTTGGCATGCTGGATTGTGGAAATGTTTAAATAAAGTGGTCTGCCTATTCAAAATGCCATGTCTTTCCATAGCTTTCCATAGCCATGTCTTTTCCATAGTCTTCACTTGTCACCTAGACTTAAAAACATAAGTTAGGATTGAGGAGATTCTTTTTAAGTTTGACATGTTCATCTACTCTTTTATTATGAAATAGGTGGTTTATTCTTAACAAAAAAGGGATGGAAACAAAGGAACACGCTACAAATGTATTCTAAAATGCAATTAACTTGTCTGTGCATAAGATGACAGTCTTTAATGTGCAGGCTGTTTATGGAAGTGTGGTGTGTGCACCTGCATCTCTTGCCATCAGTAGCTAGGTGAAGAGAAAGCTGCTTGCGTGGCTTGGTGTCCCCTGTGTGTGAGTCTTCCCTGTGTCAGCCCTGCAGCAGGGCATGCCATGTCCATGAGAGGTGCCAACCCACTGGGAATGTAGTTATGGCTTCTGAGGCTTGGAGGCTGTGCCATTAATTCAAGAACTGGATTAAATATGAAAGCTGCTGTTAACCTTTGCCATTGCTTTGGATATGAGATACTAACAGAAAGATGTTCTAAGTGACAATAGTTTAAAAATAGCAAGTGTCCCACATGGATATGACTAGCTTTTGGTTTTCTCTCCAAATCCATTAAAATGAGTGCTATATGCTTCCACACTAATTCTAAGAAATTATTTCCCCCACATGTAGACTTCTTAGCACTTGATGTCAAGTCCCTCAGTAGTGAAAGGGTACTTGCATTTTAAGTGCCTCTCTGCTGTTGTTTTACTGCTGCACAATCCTTCCTATTTCTCATTCCTTTGCAGCAGTCTTCATTCTGCTTACTGACTGTGTAATGGCTTTCTCCTGAAAAGATTTTCCTTATCTATAAGAAAACTTGACTGTTCTTCTTAAAATGCCTTCTTAGCGAGTGAATACCAACTTAATTGGCTTTTAGTCTTACTGTGTAATTGATGCTTCCACAGTAGCCTTTAGAAGTTAGGCTCCCTAGAAGAGTTCAAAGTGGCAAACATAGAGGGCTCCCTGGCTAGCTGGGGGTAGAGGGTATTCACAGGAAAACTGAAGCAGTAGAGTGGAGTTAGCATCACTGGCTACACTGCAGTTTTGCACTGTCTGGAAAATACAGGAAAAATATGGAAGAAGAAAACTGTAAAGGTTTATTTCTGTTGGAGAAGTGCCACCTGATTGTTTCTTCTGGGCTGTCTTTGATATTTTAGTTGATTATTATGTAATGTTAATATGTTAAGAGAAGAGGAGGCTATAAGTGACCTTCCACAGACATGCCTGGCAGGGTTGGCTGTAGCATCCTCTCCTGGCTCACAAAATTCAAGCGGGCACATCTGCTTGTTTGGTTTGTCTTGAAGATTTATACTTTTAGAGTCATCTTTATACTCTGCACAGCATAAAAGGCATGGCTTTGTCATACCTATCTGTAATACAGGTGTCCTACAGGGAACATATTCCCACCAGACATGGGTTACAGTGAATGACTCTTGGAAGAAGATGAATATTTTGAAGATGTGTTGGTGTGTGCGAAATAACCTTAATGCTGGAATAGACTTTTATATAGGCAGCTGACTGTCAGGATATTGTTTCAGGCTAACCTTTATTGCTTTTGATCTCTGCACAGCAGTATGTGTGACTTGGCAAAAATTTGTTTATGAAGCTGATTTTTATATCTAGAGACTTATAACCTTCTTTCAACCATCACTTGTTCACTTGTGTTAAAGCAATGTGTGTACACACACAGTCTTTTTCTGATTATCTTTTACAGAGATACATAGATATAAAATTAACCTTTTCCTCAGCACTACATGACTGAAGAGTTAGTGAGTGATTTCCTAATGATGATCTGCTTGTTAAGCTGCAGTAACAATATAATTGCAGCATATTCTGATTATGCCTGTGCCTGCATGAAACAGAAATGTCAACAAAGATATCTTGGTGGTACTTAGTACTTGATTATGTCCCCCATTTCCTCAGGGAGCCATAAAAAGGGTTTATTGCTTTTGCTGGCAAATGCTTGAGTCTACTTATTCCAACAGTTTCATTTTTTGATCCTAACAGTTTTGGGATCTATTCCAAAGTATAAAAGATGGGACAGTTATATGTTTTTTGTTCTCTGTACTTCAAACACAAATATTTAACCTCATTGCATCAGGTGCTTATGATGTTAGATAGTGTTTTGTCAACCCTAATTACAGATAGGGGAAACTTTGCATTATTTTTTGTGTGTGCATGTGATATAGCCCCTCTTCTAAAGACTGAAAGGCTAGGGCAGGAGGTGTAAACACCATCTACTCTGCATCTATGATCACTTTATCCTTAGCCTGTGAAAGCTAAGGCCCCCCATCAGGGTCTCAATCTTCTAGGTACTGCTTAAACTTATGTTCTTAAAACCAAACAAAAAAACCAAACAGACAAACAACCCTAAAATCTGCCTCTGAAGCATTTGGTTTGCTAAGCTTATTAGCCAAAGTCAGAAGTTGTATTTACCTCTCTCTTACCAGGCCACAAGTTGTTTTTCTGCATTAGGTTCTTCCTCTACCACAGCTCTAAGAGAAAGTTGAGACTCCCACAATTTTTGGGACATCATGTCTATAAAATTTTTTTAGCCTCCTTTTGCTCTTCTTTCTTCATTTGCAGGATGATGACATAAGCCTTGCTCTTCAGTGGTTCCTGTGGGTATTACTATTGTCATTTAATAATGTATTTTAGCTCTCCCAGAAATTGTATTATGCTGACTGCCTGCTTTTTTTGTGGGAATCTCCTAACACTCTTTCCTTGTTACTTCATTTCTCTCCACGGTGCATCCAATAGCTTATTTTAAAGCTGGCAGCCTGGATTCCTCTCCGTACATCAGACCTACTTTTTTTTTTCCATTCTAAACTAAAAACCTTTGCTCACTTCCCTGCCTCATGGGAATGTGAGGATTGGCTCAATATCAGAATGGCTAAAATAGCTTGTCATTTTTATCTACCTCCTGCTGCCACAGCCTTCATCACAGAGACTGGTTGCCCTGACCAGTAATGAAACTATCTGTACCTTGTCTTCACCTGTAAGCTGCTTAAGCTGTGGAAGTTATTTCTAGGTAACATATGAGTAAGGTATGAATTCCTATGTCTCTCTACAAGTCTACAGTCCAGGCTTTCATTTCAACATTGGCTCCTTTGATGTTCTGGTTTTCAAGGCACAGGAGAATTTTGTTCAAATTAAACTTTTGCTGTCTGTGTTATAAGAAACTTTTTCCCTGACCCTGTCTTGCTTTTTTTTTTTCTGTTTTCTCAGTTGTCCTCAATAAAGTGAAAGGTAAAGATGCCACTATCTCTAGGACCATTTAATCATAACAAGAATCAAATTAACATTTTTGAAGTTGCTAATAGACTGTGTCAAGACCAAGACCTAGTTTTTAGCCCTTATACCTTAAAAAAAGGCTTAAAGTTTGACTCATAAGCAAGGTATGGATTTCACAGCTATGAGAAGAAAGCTTGGACCATTGAGACTATTTACCACCACGGTTATGTTATAGACTTTTCCTTGAACAGTCAGCAAGGAAATTTGAGTTAATTTGTAACATTTATAATAAGTAACAAATTTGTAACTAGTTGTAAAAAACCCAGTCTTTCAGTATTAAACCTTCCAAGATCTTCAGAACACTTAAATGCAGGAAAGGGCAATGCAGAAGAGCAATAACTGGAGCTTTTGTAATTATGTCAAGGTGCCAGAATCCCAATGATGCAACACGTGCATGGCATTTTTGATGCTTGAACAGATCACATGTGACCCATGTGTGTGCACCCACACACAGCATGCACACCTCAGAGCTGATTTGCTCACTTTCCAGAATAGCCTGTTCTTGTGTAACACCCTGTCTGAGCACAGAGAGAGATTTCTGACGCTTCACTTGATTGGAAACAGTGTTTCTTTGCATTTGATTTAGTACAGAAAAGATATCATTTTACATGTGGATATGGTATTTTTTTAATGACAGCAGAGAAACTTTTCAACTAAAACTGAGATTCATCTCTGTCCTGATACATAAACTGAGTGTGTGTTGTGTGGAGAATATAAAAAGCCAGTGAATCATATACTGAGATAAATATATGACTGGTGGAAAGCTGATACACCTTAAGTTAATAGTTAGGTATACTCCTAAATTTAACCCCTCTTACTGTAGGTGGTTTTCCTGTTACATTGTATTTGCCTTGCTGGTCGAGAGGCTTGAAACAGCAGCTTGTTGACAAATGCAGATTTATGGGAAGCTCCAGCTCAAACAGGGACTTTCTGAGGTTTGGAGGCAGTGGACTGGTGCAACCAGGAAGGTTTTCTAAGGCTGTTCAAAAGGTTTGGGAAGACATTGCTTATTTCTGTTAGCAGCAGTTTGCCAGAGGTCCATTCCATACTGCTGGGCTTCAAAGAACAGTATCATAGTTTTTAAATGTCTGTAAGGTCTGGAACAAAGCTCATTTTCATACTGTAACTTGAGCTGACCAAGTTCCTTGGACTAGGAGTTACTACAGAGATGCCACATTTGCAGGGCATGTTCTGTTAGACAAGTGGTCATATTGGCCAGGAAAATTTATATATGACTTAGGATTTGATGGGCTGGAGAATCAAGCAGTCTTGTTGTAAGCTTCAGTGAGCAGGAGGTCAGCCAGTACTGAAGAAGTCACCTAAGCTGGCCAGAAGAAGTTGCGGAACGGATTCCTGCAGCAAAAGGAAACCCAAGGAGAAATGCTTGGCTGAATTTTGTCTGCAGAGAGAGATGAAGGCAGAGGACTCAGTCAGGCTTATTGAAATGGACTGAGATGCTGACTATGGGCAAACAGAAATATCTGGGGGGGATATTAATTTTTGTAGGGGTGGCAAATCAATGGCTGAAAAACTAGAAGTTTTCTGCAAAGAAGAAAAATATTCTGATTCACTTGTTTAGTTTTCCTTGCTATATTCCTGTGCTATTTGTTTGACCTTTCTATTTAGTCTGTGGGTCACAGTCCAGTAACCTTGAATCTTTGAGATAATAAATAGGAAATCCTGAAAAAGAACACTTTCTCTTAGGAATGTAACTAGGGAGGGGGGTCCTGGCTGTGACTGGGGTTAGGCTCTTGAGGTATATAGTGACAAAGGTTTTCAGAAGTCAATGCCAGTTGCATAATCTCTGAACCACCACAAGTAAACTGCTCAGCCCTTAAATATATTTTTAGTCACCTGTTTATGCTGCTGCTTTTTTTCTTTGTATTCCTCCTTGTTTGGTACACCTACAGGAATAGTATTATAGCAGGGAGTAGGGGAATAGTTGGGCTAATGCTGCTTATCAGCCTGAAGCTGGAACCCAGTTTTTATCACTGCCAGTTTATATGGGATGGGGGAAAAAAAAGTGTGTGTTTATTTACAGCTCCACGAAATACCAAGTATCAAAGTATGGTAAAACCTTTTCATTTTAATTTTTGCCTCTTAAAGATGGAAAATAATACTAGGCCTGAAGGGCAACAGGAAAGGTTTGCTCAAGATTGCTTGAGAAACTCACTGCTGAATCAGATCATGAGCTGTGATTCTGTCCTTACTCAGTGATTTCCATCAGAGTTGTCTCTACAGTTCCAGGAAAAGCGGGACCTCTACTCTGAAGCAGTTGATGCTGTGCATGCTCTTATCTCCTGTAATGATCACACAGGGCCCCATCTAAACACATCTGACTTTGCATATCTACCTGTGCCTGCAACACATCCTACTTTTTTCTTTCTGATAGCCCTGCAAGGCAGGCAGGCTGCCAGGGAGAAGGGTGAGTTAGAGACCGTGGGGGTGCTGGAGTGCCCTTCCCCATGGCTGAATCTCAGCCTGGCACAGAGGAGTGTAGTGGCTTCTTGTGGCCCTTTTTTTCTAGTCAAGAAATATAAAAAGAGGTGACAAAATTTTTTTCAAGGGTGTCTGAGTGTTGGTAAAAAAAATAATGGGGGGTTTCCTGCCTTGTGAGATTTTGGTGTTTGCCACAAATGTCTTAATATTGGGAATTGTGCGCATTACTCATGCTGCAAGATCCTCTCAGTCCTTTATTTCCATTTGATATGGTGAAAATTTTTGGTTGCTATTGTGGCAGAAGGGTTGTGGCACACCTTGTTAACTTTCAGTTGAATTTAATGATAAGCTTTCTACTTAGACTGCGGGAAAATATGATCTTTTACTCAGAGTAATCAAAACTAAATCCAGTCCTCAAAGCAAATACTTTAGTAGTGACCAGTCATTATGCAGGATAATGAATATGTGAATTTTATATATTTACTGATATTGTCTGCCAATTTTCTTGTTATGTTTGTGGCCTGCAGCTTGGCAGCCTGACACTCTGAGTGTTTTCCCAATGATCTGGCAGTTCAGTCTGCCAGCATTTAGCATGAGCAATTGAGCACACCTTTTGTCTGTGCTTTGCTATTATAACAAATATGACACTTTCTCCTGCGCCCATCTGGATCTCAAAGCCTGAAACATTATGGTAACAATGATAATGCTGTTCTCATCCCCAAAGTCCTCTTGTTCCTTTTGAAATATTACAGCTATTTATTCCAGAAGAATATGGTGTGTGGAAGAGTCTATTTGCTTTCTCAGGATAAATAGCTCCAACCCCAAAACTGGTTCTCTATACCTGAGTCAAACAGCTAGGTAACACTACACTGTAAGGAGCAGCTATCCAATTTGATTTCCCATTTATTGTTGCTTAACCTGCTCATATTTCATAGCAATTCCTCTAGCTTAAATTGATACAGCTTGTTAAAAGCAAAAGAAAAAAAAATCTTATTACTGGGTTGCATTTGCAATTGTGTAATTAATTTTTAGAATTTGTGAGAAATTTTTTTTATTTGTGCTGGGCTCTAGCAAAAGCGCTGTGAAGCTGGTTTGCCTGCTACTGAGGAAAGGCTCAGTTACTGAGGAAGCAGTAATTCTCTTGAGGTCCTTGGCATGAATAGACATTGCAGCAATAATTTTTCTTAAGAACTATTTTAATTGCTGCAGCTTCAGAACACATCATTGTCAGGACCTGACATGAACATACTTTTGTACAGAAGCAGCAGAAAGCTCCACAATACCTGCACCAATGTTTCAGCATATCTGTAACCTCTCTTTATTTTTGTCATTCCTTTCTGCGAGTTACCGATCCCTAAATAAAAAGGAATGGGAAAAGGTAGCCCTTCTGCACATTTGGGAGGGCAGGTACTGTGTAAAAACTTTATTCATACAGAAGAACATGTGGGTTTTGAAATACAACATTTAAATGATGCACTGCTTCATAAACCATTTTTACTCAATTTCCACCATTTTCCTGTTTTGTTTGTAATGTGTATGTTTTGTTTGTAATGTGTATGTTTTGTTTGTAATGTGTATGTTTTGTTTGTAATGTGTATGTTTTGTTTGTAATGTGTATGTTTTCTAGCTGACCACTGTACAGATCGGCAAATCTTCAGTGCATGCTCTGAAAGCTTGGATTTTCTTTGGATTGATTTTCATTATGCCCCTATTGCCATTCTTTACAATCTGAAGAAAGCCTGCATTCATAAGGATTACTGCATCTGCAAAGGATGAAGAATAAGCAGGAATGATGAACTCCAGCAGTCATGAATGGGCAGATTGTCCTGGGCATTTATTCAGTTGTCAGTATATTGTGGAGTATTTGGGCTGAAAAAAAATGTTAGCATTGGGTAACATACTCTTTTTATTAAAAGCACAGTAGAGTACTCAGAGAGGGTGTATAATCCAAGACATACTAGTACAGCACATGGTGTCTCTCTTCCTAAGTGTGATTGATTTGTTTATTTCTCACTGAAAGCTTGTAATTTTGTATTTTAATTCTACTTTCCATTGCTAGCTGTGCTTATCTTATCAGACAGGCCTTATCAAAAAGGTGCTTGCAATTCTGAGTGGGATGCTGCACTGGGTTATGCCAGGAGCACTGAACAAGGAACACTCTGCTGTGCTGGCTGAAGATCAGAGTTAATTCTGGAGTCTGAAATGTTCCCTGTGTTTCTCAAATATAAATAGTACTGTGACCAAGAGTTGTGTGCCTTCAGATTCCAATTTGCCCTTGATGGGGTAGGTGTTGGTAAATGCAGATTTTTTTTCATGATGTTTGGATAAAGCACTTTAGCAATTCTACCCTCAGTGATAAAAATCTCTTCTGCATAAGATGTTAATCAGGGGTAAATGACCACTGGGCAGTTGCTGCACTTTCAGGTGGCATACAGGACTTCCCAGTGCTCCATTACTGGAGCAATTCAGGAATATCTCATGTTAACAACCTGGTTCAACTACAACCAGCACTTCAAACAGATAGAACATAGGAAGCTAGTATAGTATCATTTAAAATAGAAAATTACAGTGAAATTGTTTGGTAAGTGTTTTGGAGGGTATGTGTGAGTAGTGTGTCTGCTACAGACATGTCTGGACTGCCTGGGGCTTCTGATTCCATTGGCAGTAGCTGGTTTAGCAACTGCACAAACCAAATATATGTAGTAAAAATACAGCATTTCAGTGAGTGTCATTTATTGCACACAGTATTAATATTCTGGTCTGAAAAAGGTTTTCTTGCCTTTGAGATTTCACTATGGAATCTCTTCTGGTTGAGTCAACAAGCAAATATAGCCAGACTTTGATAAAGCTACTGAAGTGGTGAATGTTAGTGGTGCTTTTGGAGACAATCTTCTCTGAGCAGTATTTTGCTACTGGTAGTTTGTTACTGACAACTCTTGCATGAAGGCCTTTGAACAGCAAACTAAGAGCTTGAAAACAGCAGCTGTTTCAGAGAGAGGGAGAGAGAGGACAGGAAGCAAGCAATGGGGAAAAGATTTTCCCTTGATGAAGACACGGTGCTATATAAGCCACCTAGGTGCATATTTTGAACACTGTTTTCTTCAGCTTTTCAGTGAAATTATTTTGTATGTAATTGCCATCTTTAGGATCTTTGCTAGTGCTAGACTTGAGCACACAGTGGTGTGCTTTTCTGCAGTTCTCTGCTAAAGTACGTGTGCTCCCTGGTTTGACAGGAAATGATGTGACTGCATTTCCTGATATCAGGACATCTGTGATTATTGCTCAGAGGTGTTGTTAATTGAATATTTGCACTTCTGTAGACATCAGTTGCCCAGCTGTTATCTGTCAGGCTGGATTTGTATTGCTATAGCCATGTCACAGATAAAACTTTTTTCAGGTTCCTACTTGATGATTTTGACAGGTCACACTGAAGGAACTGGACTGTGTAGTCTGTTGTATGAACCAGCTTCCATGCTACTTCTGGCATAGAAAATTGACTAACAGTGTCCAATATTACTATACCCCATGTTCATGTGGACTCATAGGATATTTCACCAGGTCTCTGGATACTGCAAAAAGGATGGCTGTCATACTCATACTCTGCAGGTATACCAGATCAACCTGTGCACTGCTTCTGGCCATTCTAAGAAAATGCATCATTGTGTTTGTTGCTCTGTGCCTCACCTGTCCTTCAGCTGCACTAGTCCAGCTTGTTCTTTATCTTAGACTGAAGGGTATTGTGTTTCCAGCAGCAGTGAGGAACAGCTCCTAGATACTGTTGGAGATAGTGTATCCAAAATAGCAAATCACCTCGAACTTTCTACTTGAAAGGCCAACTTTACTCATGGGGTGTCTGTTAGCTTCTAGCAGAAAGCCTGAATGTGGTATATCAAGCTGTTATCATGTAACATGTTTCTGTCAAGTTTTCTTCCTTCCTTCTCTTCCTTGGGAGTGTGATGGCTACTCCTGGGGCTCACATGATCACTAAATCCTGAGGTGTGTTTGCAGAGCAGGGCTATGCTCCATCTTGCAGGTGAGGAGTTGTGGCAAGGAACAAGATCTGAAGTATTCACTGCAGCTTTCAGTTGCTCCTTTCTGATGCCTGCAATTGGGACTTTCTTTTCTTGTGCTCCCACATATGCTCTCATGTATCAGTGAAACTTGGAAAGCCCACTATTATTCCCAACCAAACCCCTAAATACTTATTTGTTCAAAAATGGCAAGTCATGGCCCCTGGTGAAAAGGGGCTTGTGGCTGTTGGCATCACCTGGTAGCTCTTAAGGGCTCCAGCCTGGACTCTAACTCTGCAGATAGCAGGGCTTTGCTTTAAGGCTTTGTCACTCTTGGAAGAGATCCACCTTGCTGATATCCTTAACAAATTCCAACAAACTGGACATGATCCTGGTGCACAGAACCTTCTGTGAGGTGTAGCAATCTTAGCGTAAATCCAAGGCGTGTGTTGGAACGAGGCTGGGTTTTATGTTTGAGCTGCCTAACCCAGCGCAGTGTTCTCATGTTCTGCCTGCTGATTTCTGGGAGTGGACAGCGATTTTCTAAAGCAAACTGAAATAAGTTCATTGTGCTGCTTGTGCAGAGTGGAACACTTTGCTTGGAAAATTGTGTTCTGCACAGAAGCATGCTATTGGGGTTAAGATGAAGCAATGAAACCAGTGATAGAGGGAAAAGAAAAGCCAGGGGATGCAGCTCAGTGCAGTTTTGGTTACAGTTTATTTGCACTTTGCCCCTTGAGGAGTGCTTTTGGTTTTGCTTTGCTGTCAGCCAGTTTGCCATCACCCAGCCCTTTGCCTCGCCCCCTGAGGTGTGTCACAGTGCCCTCCCTGCCCCAGCATCTGTGGGTTTTCTGGTGTCCCATGAGTCAGTGCTGTACTTTTGAGCAAGGTAAATGTGAAAGCCTAGCCAAATATACAGCTAAATATAACTGTTTCTGATATTTCATAACTAATGGCAGAATTGTGATGGAAGCCTCTTTGGAAATATTTATAGCTTTATTTGGATTTTTTTTCTTCCTAATATAGTAAGTGATTCTTTTAACTGGTAAAATAGCTATTACTTGCCACTTATTTGGCGTTACTATTGCCACTTTTTTGGTTTGTTTTTTATTTAAGAAGTCTTGACTTTTTAAAAAAATCCCCTTTAAAAATCTTTTATGGAGGTCTCTAGTTAATCTTTTACAGTGAATTTATTTTAAAGCACACACATCAATGCCGATAGGGCTTAAATTTCACAAGATAGAATTATACAAATTTTGTTTGCTAGAGCTTGCCTTGCTTTTATGAGACATTTCCTCAGAAACAAACTGAAATGTTTTTCTGACAGAAATATTTTCCACTCATTGTGTGAAAAAAAATCAAATTACTTTTTATGCAATCACACCTTTTGCAAAATCTACAGCAATATTAGATAAGGATACCACAGTGACTGCTCAGCCTGTCAGTATTGGATTGCAAAGTCTTGAGTCTTGTTGACATCTCTGCAATTTGTCTGGCCTTAATATTTAATAAGCCTCATACTCTGCAACCTCAGAGTGAGAGCAGTTCTTTTAAAAACCACCTTTTACTTTTGTCAGAGTTCTTACCAGGCTCTTTAAAGTTAGAGGTGTGCTTGCATATGTCTGATGGGTCAAGCAGTCATCCTGTCTTGCGTTCTGTGCTCCTGTTGTATTAAACTTGTAAGGAGTTTGCAGAATGAATATTTTGTATAACACATCAGGACCCTGGGTTTGCTCCTGATCAGTGGGGACTGTGGCAAGACTCAAGCTGCCTTTTTAGGAGGATGAGTGTTAGGAGTGTCCAGGTAGTGCTGCAGCCTGCATGTTCTGCTTGTCCACCTGTTTCTGAATGGTTCACTGGGACCCAGATTTCCCACAGGGAACAGAGGAGATGAATGAGAGGGACAGCCCATACCTGTCAGGGACATGGCAACAGTGAAAGCTGCAGATAAAGATCTGCTGCTGTGCTGGGAAAAGGCAGCTGAGCCTGCTCCATAAAGACAAATTTTTGTGCTCGTCTCCAGTAGAAAGCCATGGCAAATCTTAGAGAAATGTAGTCTGAATAAACTTTCATTCCAGACTTCTGATTTGAGCTTTGTTTTTGTTTTTGTATACACAGGAGTCAATTTTTAAGATTGCTAATTGTAAAAACCTGCAGGTTCCTTTGCATTGTGTACTCCAAATTTGCTAGCTCGAGTTGGAGGCTGTTTTTGAAACTACTGCCTCTCCAGGTTTTTGGACAGTCTAAGTGAAGAATCTGACTTCCTTCATTCTGCAAACCCTTAGCCAGTAGAAAGTAATGCACAAATTTAAAAGTATTTGTCAATACCTTGGTGTATTTCACCAAGGTAAACCATGCTATAGGTGATAACTTTTTGAATTACTTTTGTGTAAGAAGCTGCATAGCTGAAATTGAAAAGCTCTGTTTTGTGGTTTGGGAGTTTTCTAAAACTGTACCAAAACACTTCAGTCTTTAAACCCACGGAAGTGGCTTTTTTAGGTCTCAAAAGTGGTTTTAGCAAGTAACATTCAGCTGACATCTAAGGGAAAAAAAAAAGTAGTTTTTCCTTTTTTTTTTTCTTTTTTCCCTGGAGGCTTGAGTAAAGTTTTGGTAATTTCTTTTCCTCTGTAGTTATGACAGTTGTGAGCTGCAAATGCTTTGTCCTAATAGGTCTTTAAATTTTGAATCTAAGCTTGAACTTTTAGATTTGTTTGTCAGACTTAAGTCAGCTCTAACTCTTCAACACGTTAATTTGTTTTGTTTGCATCGGTGTACTTTTCTTTTTTCCCCACCCATCGTGATGAGCAGCCTAAAAGATAAATGTGTGGGAGCTGCTGCAAACTGCTAATGGCTCTTAAAAGCCAAATCGTTAAATCTGAACTCTCTACGAGTGCACCAGGGACTTTGTGTCTGAAAAAATATGAACTTCATTTAAAGCACATCTGTAGCTTTTAAAACATGAATTGCACAAAAGACATTGTTTCTTCCTATGAGGTGTATGTGAACTCAACTTTGAGACATTAAAAAGTTTCTTCGGAGGTGTAAAAAGTATCATGTTGTGCTGAAAATGCTGCTTTGAACTGGAAGCCTCAAGCAGTTGGTTGAAAGGAAAAGTTATTTATCTTCAGACTTGGCGCTTTGAGCCGCAATTGGAGAAATGAGAAATCCTAGGCTGGTTTCTCTTTGTTTTAATGCTTGGAAGAGGAAGAGATGACAGCTGTGTTTCCTGCTGGCTCTGGGCAAGTGCCATTCACCACTTCTATGGCTTCCCTAAATATCAAGGTATCACAGAGTGCTGGTACCATTCTAAAGCTTGGTGGAGGCAAAATAGGAGTTGTAATGAGCTTTACCTGTGTTAGCTACTGGTCAAGCTTTTGTATTGTGAGGGTATTAATAAGTGCACACACACTGCCATTTAACCTGCAAATTCACAAGGTAGAAAATCTTGGAATAAGTACTTTTTAGAGTTTCAAGAGGAGTTTCTCCAAGTATCTAATTAATCATGTGTCTCTTAACCACGTTATCCAAAAGCAGCAGTGCTAGCAGGTAGTTTTTAAAAATAAAAATCCAGTTGCAGGCTCTCTCTGTGAGCAGTGTTGATGAATATAGATTGTCTCAGCACTTAGGGCAGAGTGGAGTAACCTTTTATCTATACATACCATTGTTCTGTGGTTTTGTTTTTTTTTTTTTCTTTTCCTTCTGTTAGTTTCAACTACTTATCTGATAGCAGGGCTCTAACAGGCACATTGCTATTAAATGAGGTGCTTTTTCTGTGGTTTGGGATGGCCTTTGCAAGCTGGACAAAATGCATTATAATATATTGCATGTTGCTGTCACTGACACTTGTACTGTCCTGTCATGCAGTTTTCTTAGTCTTTGGAGACGTGCAATTGAATAGAAGCCAGAATTTGCTGATTCTGTATTTTACTTGAAAAATCTAAATGGAAAATAGAAAAGAAGAGGCTGTGAAGGTTACATCTGAGCAGTGATGTGGCAGGCTACTTAAATTCATGTATGCAAAAAGGGCAAAGGATGTGCATGGTGAGCAGCAGTGCTTGGTTTCATGTCCTGCTACTCTGTCCTTCATTGTGAGCATGGCTGTGGGTCTACCCTGTCCTCTGGTTCTATGTCAAGGGGGAGTTGTTCATACTTCTGGTGGTAAATGTATAAATTCTTGGGGTTTTATTAAATTAATGGGGTTTTTATAAGCATCATGTGTAGTTAATTATCTAAAGAGCAAGCTGATTTAAGCAATTTTTCAACTGAACTGTTAGACATAGTTTTATTGATGAAAATTGATATTTTTGAATTCATATAAATCATGTCATGAGAAAAAAAATAAGGCATTTTGGAGGGTATTCTGGTGATGCTTATCTGAAACAGCCTTGAAAGTGCCGTGGCATGAAAAAAGTGCTGACTTGGTGTCTTCCTGACAGCGTACTCATCTACCTTGGGATGCAAGAATTACTTTATAGTGATTGTTTTGCACATGTCCAAAACCAAAATTTTAGTGTAGGGCTGAGAGCTGTTGTGTTGAAACTGTGTGGGAAAATCTGCTGTCTTAACCTGAGAATTTCTTATGTTTGTTGTTGAGGTTGTTCAAGAGAATATGCAGGGGAGAGGATGAATGACCAAAAGACAGCATAAATAAAAAATATGGTTTATACACTTAAAATGGGTTGTTTGAGAGGAAGCTCATGGGGTGCACAATGGTTCTGCTCATGTAGGTGGGATCAGCCTTTGAAAGGGAGTTTTAGTCCTTAGCTTTTTCTGTCCTGCCGAGGGGTTTTGCACCAAACCCCTGTGGTGTCAGTAGCTGCCCTGGATGTCAGTGAGTCAGATTATTCCATGTAGCAGCAATTGGCTGCCCTTCATCTCTAGTAAACCTGATTTTATTAGCCTTCATCTGACACCTTTTGCCTAGGAGAAAACATGAACTCATAGGTTCCCATCCACTTGTGTGCCACTAGTGTGACATGCTGGGGTTAGAGTTGAGGTGGTTTGCAGAGAAGAGATGAAATAGATGCGATTGCTCGGGCACCTTGTTGGCACCACTGGTGCTAAAAAGATGTAAGGGATGGCAGAAATGTCAGGCTGCAGCAGCACCTGAGATCTGTTGGGAGCAGGCAAGGAGGCATCAGTATGTAGTGGGAGCAGAGCAGGAAGTTAGTGGCTAGGAACTGTAGGGTGAGCTCAGCTGGAAAAAGGTAAAGCTTGTGCCAGCTAGGAGGAAAGGAGAGTGGTAACAGGCTGTGTAGGAGGTTGGGAATTGCAGCTGTGGGACCTCTGGACAATGTGCTGCTTGTAAGCAGGCTGAGCTTTTGGAGGGCTTTTTTTTTGTTACAGCTCAAAGTGCCTTCTTTCTTCTTCCCCAACTCACAGGAATCAGTCAGGAAGGCAGAAGTGTCGTGAAACTGCTCGTGCACTGCAGGCTGTGGCAGAAGTCATTTGCTGGCTTCTGCAGTTAGTACTAAAACAACTGCTTAAATTTCAAACTACACATGAAAACAAGCAATAGTAGATTCCTTTGCTCCTCTGGACAGCTGTCCATAAGGTCCTAGAAGAGCATTTGCTGGCTTTTTTTGTTTGGTTCAAAGCACGTATAATGGGATGGATGTTAGAACAGCTGTACAGTGGGATTGACAATTGTGGTGTGGTTGTGAGAAGGCCATGGTCAATGAAGTGCCTGTGCTCAGAGCAGCCTCCCAGAAAGGAGAAACAGGAAACATGTGGCTTCTTGGCTCTGCTTTGGGACATGTCTGTAAGGGGCAGATTGCTTCTATGAGATGGGACAGATCTTCTGTTGGACTGTGTGTTTGGATGCTGTAATAACAAGGCTTCTATGGTCAGACATAATGATCACAGAAAGCCAGAGTTGTCATCTTGCTGCTATTTCTGTCTTTTGGGTCAGTGCATTTCTCTGTAAGCCACAAACCATTTTATCCACAAGTGCTGGCTGCTTTTCTGCCCACAGCTACAGAACATGAGGATTGCCTCAGCAAAAAATTATTGTCTTGAAAATTCAGCCAACTTGAAGCCTTTGTCTCCTCTACATGTAGAAAGTTATATTGTTAGTAACTGGAAAGGGCTTGGTGCAAAAAGATCTTTGGGAAGAGAGAAGTACTGGAATGTTTTCAATTGTTTCAAGGAGAACTTTTCTGGTACAGGTTTTATTTAATTCACCTTACTCAAATTCCTTTTTGTCCTTTTCCTCCTAAGACTTTGTTTTGGCCCCTATCCTAATCAGAAGTTCCCAGAAATGGTTTTTAGGATGAAGGCCTCCACACAGATCTTTTACTTTTTACAAATGAGCAAAGGCCTGAGGATGGGATGTCAAAATGTTCCTAGTAAGAAAACAGACCTAGCTACACTCCTTGTAGCTATTGTGGGATCTCTGAACCCAAAACTGTACCAAGATGGATGTATTCCCTGCCCCTTCCCCCTTCCTCCTTGCCTTAAGTCAAACCTTCAAAATTAAATGACAGTGTCAGCAAAGAGATTGCTGCTGCTTAATGAGTTTCAATTGGGTTACAGATTGAAGCCTGACTCCTTGCAATGACAGATTAATAACTCCTTCTGCTGAAGCTTTAGGAGGGGGGATAATTATTTTCTGGGCTTTTTTTTTTTACTGGAAAGCTAATTTCTTGCTAGTGCCTGAGTCAGGTGCTATTACTGTAAATCTTTTTGTAACAAAAGACTTGACATTATTTTTCAGACTCTGAGGAACTTGTCCTGTTTGAGATATGCTGAGTGTTCTAACATGCAAATGGAAGAAAAAGCAGTACCAGAACACAAGGATTAAATAGAAATATTTCTGTTATACATAATTATATAAATATAATTAATACATTATTAAATAAGATAAATATTAATATTTATAATAAAAATAAAATTAAAACCTGCTGCTGGTCCTGCTGTTCTTCTTGGTGCCTGCCAGCATGGCCAGTGGTGTGCTCGGGGGAAAGAATCCTGGTGTTTGGGGTGTTACTTTTCTGGCTTCTCTGTTGAAAGAAATGCTTCAGCTCTGCTGCTGCTGCTGCAGGGGACTGGGACCAGTTGCAGTTGGCACTCTGTTAGGAGTCACCCCTGTGTGAGGGAAGGAAAGGGAGCCACAGTGGAGCAGAGGTTGGTGTCTTTGTGGTGGCCCATTGCTCCTCACACCTCTAGGAACATATGTGGTATAGGTGCATGTATGGCTTTCACTATTTGGATTTTATAAATAGGGAGGGAAACTTATATTTTGAAGAGTATAAAGGAGCTTTTAAAATGTTATTTATAAAGTATTTAACAGCAAATGCCTTAAATGCTTTATTCTGTGTTGCATGAAGCAATGAAAACACCTGAGATTAGTTGCACACTCTGTAATCTCTGACAAATACTTGTGTCCTTTATAACTGTGGTATAACTGTGGTTTTATTTCTAAGTTGACATTGTCTCTTTAAATTGTCTTCTGTGGCTTGTCCAAGGTCTTTCACTGAGTCATTACTGAGCCTGGGGTTGGCTCAGGAGCCTTGACTCATAGTCCCATGCTTGGACCAGAGGCCACATGTTATTACCACAGGACAGCAGCTTTTTCCAGGGCTGCCTGTCACTTCAGGCTGTTTGACAGATGCTGTCGAGTTGGGGTGTGAGTGTTTCGTGGGTTTAGGGTTTTTTTTAATGCTTCTAAACTTTTTTTTTGGTCTTTTCTGGATTTTAGATACTAGGGGAGAATAAAAAGAGCAATTTTTCTTACTGGCTATCATTTTGCCAAATATTTATTGTCATCTTTCTGTGGTTGCCCTCTTGCTAATAGGGTCTACTCATTCCTCCAAATTATTTGGAACAAAGTAACTTTTCTGGGGCTATAGCTCTCCTGTGCCAATGTAAAGCTGCATGTGAAACTTAATAGTTCTTCAGAAATTAACTTTTGAAATTCCAAAGCAATCTTCTGTTTAAATCTCTTGGTAGTTGTGTTTTTAAATCAGTCTGCCTCTACTTTGAACCTGTTCTTTAACCCCACCATCAGTAAGAATGTGCATTACAGAATAAAGCATACCTGCTTGCTCCTGTAGTTAATAATTTTTTTGTTACCATTTTGCTATACATATAAGTATGTAAATCTCACAACATGACACAACATGAAAAAAAACTAGATCCCCACACTCCTGTGAGTTTTTTGGGACCAAAGGCCTGGGAGAAGGCACGAGTGCACAGTGCAAATGTGTCTGGCAGCACAAAGCCAGCAAGTTAATTTGATATTTGGTTCTGCACGGTGTGCCAATAACTTTTTTGTGTAATCTGTTTATTTAAATTCAAAACTATGCTTAGTTTGGCTTATTTTAAAAGTGAATAAAATGCTTATTACAAAGATGCCCTTGATAGCATACTGCTATGTCTGCCTACAAGGAGGAAGAACTACCCACTTGTTTACTGTCTTTTAACTTCCTTATTCCTTAGGCTTAAAATAGCCTTAAGGCAATGACAAAGCATGACCTTGAATCTGTCAGAATTTTAGGGTTTGGATATCCTCAAAATTTCTTCCAGACTTCAAGAATTGGCATCTTCTGCCTTCCTTTCCTGTTGAAAAAGGCTGGGTTTAATTTTATTTTTAACTGAAATGTAGTGAGGATTTATTATGTGCTCACACTGCTGAACATAAACTGCTTCCCAGTTTTCCAAGTTTGCATCTTCTGCAGCGATGTGACAAGCTGGTGAATGTCACTCAGGCAACATTGCACCACTGAGAAAGTAGTTAGTGATTAGCCATGCTGAGTGCAAGACAGAATCACCGAATCACAATTAGGCTGGAAAGACCTCTGAGATCAAACCCAAGTCGGGACCAAATGCCACCATGTCAATAGACCACAGCACTGGTTGCACATGCTGTTGTTTCTTAAACACCTCCAGGGATGGTGACTCCACCACCTCCCTGGGAAGTCTGTTCCAATGTCTAATCAGCCTTTCTGTGAAGAAATTCCTCCTAATGTCCAGCTTCAACCTTCCAGCTTGAGACCATTGGCTCTTGTCCTGTCGCTGATTGCCTGGGAGAAAAGGCCAACCTCCACCTGGCTACAGCCTCCTTTCAGGTAGTTGTAGAGAATGACAAGGTCACCCCTGAGCCTCCTTTTTTCCAGGTTAACAATTCCAGCTCCCTCAGCTGCTCCTCACAGGACCTGTGCTGCAGACCCTTCACGAGCTCCATCACCCCTCTCTGGATGTGCTCCAGCCCTCAATGTCCTTCTTGAAGTGAGGTGCCCAGAACTTGACACAGGACTCCAAGTGTGGCCTCACCAGTGCTGAGTGTATGGGAAATACTGGATATGGGATGCTGCCAGAGGCCTGGGGTTCTGCAGACACTTATTTAACCTTTCTTCAAGGAGCTGTACAGTGGTGTTCCTGTGCCCTCCTGTACAGGGCGGGGCAGTACAGTGAATGGCAAGCAAATGGCACAAAGAGTGAGTTGCTAGTGCTTCTGGGGATGGTGTGTAACATATGATCTGATTTTTTTTTTTAATATGCAGTGTTATTGCCTCAGTTCTGGATCAGAAAAAATGCTTGAATTATTTTGTACAAGTGTTGAAACTTCCTCAAAAATCACTGTGAAATTTGAAGGTGCTGACTGTGAGGTTCAAAGGATAACACTGTTATCTGTTGGTGTTTAGGCTATTTAAAGTAAAACTTTCCAAGTGTGATATCTTGATGCATGCAAACAACCAGAAGAAAAATGATCTATGTGATGAACACTGTGTATTATTATTAGTCTTTCACCTTGAAAATACATAGAGGACTTTGTTTCATCCTTTTTGCCACGTGTTTTTCAGCTTTGTTTCTTTGCCCTCAAGCTGGTAGAAAGTTCAGTTTGGAAGTAGGAAAGAAAAATCTAGACTTTTAAACATAAGAAATCCTTTTCTTTCCCCCCCCCCCCTTCTTTGTGTGTATTTTCAAAAGTGAACAGTATTTTACTCTCTATCACCAAAGAAACTGGTGTCCAGGTACATAAAATTCTACTTCTGTGTGGGCTGCACTAAGGGATGACAAACTGTGCCAAGCCAAGACTGGCTCTCACCACTGACAGTGTTGCCCAGCTTCACTGACCTGTTGGTGCTTTGCTGTAGTGTCACTTCCAAAAGATACTACTATTGAATAAAAAAAACTACGAAGAGAAGTATTAGTAACTAGTGCCTCATGTGATGTATCACAGTACCTGCTTCCCTGTACTCATGTGGAATTAGCTGAATATCTCCTATATCACCCCTTTTGAGTGCTTTTGATAGGGTCAGTTGAGGCCCAAGGCAGGTGGCAAGTCAGGGTGGGCTGAGGCAGTAAAAGCAGCCCCTTCCTAGCCTGCTGGATCTTTTTGGCTTTTATGATGACACTTAATTGCTATTTCTTTTGTTCTGACTTACTGAGTTAGGAGAGCAGTCTGTCATTTAAACAAAATAAAAACCCACCTCCAAAGCTATAGAGAGCCCCAAGACCTGATCCAGAAAGCAATTAAGGTGATTTAAAAGAAATTTTTGCAGTGTGAAGTGTCTGTCTGAGGGGTCCAAATATTCATGGGAAAGACCTTGGGAGGTAGTCTTGTCCAGCCCTCTGCTCACAGCAGGCCCCCACAGCTTGGGTTGCTCATGGCCATATTCAAGGGAGTTTTGGCTATATGCAAGGAAGGAGATGATGCAGCCTTTGTGACAGCCTGTTCTGGTGCTTAGCCACTTCACTGTTTTAAAAAAAAAACCTTGCCTAATTTTTTTTGCCTGAATTGCAACAAATTTTTTTGCATTTAGTCTCAATCACTGTGCGCTTTCCAGAAGATTCTGTCCCTCTCTTCCCAGAGAGTAGCTGCACACAGCAGTAAAATCTCTGCCAAGTCTCAGTTTGAAGGTTGGAAGGGAAGGACCCTCAGTTTTCAGCACCTGGCTCTGTACCAGAAGTGTATGAAAGAAATTGTATCTAACCAGGTTTGAGCTCACGGATTGATCCACTCCACTGATTCACAGATCAAGTTGAATTCTCTGATCAAACTGTGTGATGTGAAGTGTGAATGCCTCTGGTTCCTGCAGTCAGCTGCCAGCTGGCGCTGCCTGAAACCTCAGGGCTGCTTCAGCAGAGAACTGGGCTGGAAATCTCACAGATCATGGCTCTTACCAGATAAAGGCACTTGTGGTTATGTGTGTCTTTCTGAATTCATGTTCTCGCTTCAGTGACTTCTGTGCTCAAACAAAACCAAGAGTAAAGATGACATTTTAAATGGTGGATTGTTAGATTGGTGTTGACCAATCCATTTGCATCACAGGCGGTTTAGATTGGATATTAGGATTGTTTTTTTCACTGAAAGGGTGGTCAAGGGAAGGTGGATGAGTAACCATCCCTGGAGGCATTTAAAAGATGTGTAGGTGTGGCACTTAGGGACATGGTTTAGTGATGGACTTGGCAGTGCCAGGTTAACAGTTGGACTCGGTGATCTTAGGTATTTTCCAACCTAAATGATTCTATGGCTATGTCTGAAATCTAATATTTTTCATTATCAATAGCGATTTGTTTCAGAAGGGACAAAATATTCCCAGGTTTTAATGCTTCATTTCTAGTAAGAGGTTATTTGTGTACAAACCTGCATGATCAGCATTGTACAGGCAAGCTTCTGGTAGAAATGCTTTCTGTTGAAAGTGAGAACGCAAGTCATGCATACAGGCTATTAAGTATTAGTTTGGGCAATGATGTAAACTTGCCTTTGCAATAGCTACCACAAACCAAAACTTTGAAAGTTAAGTAAGGTCCTTCTCAAATTTTGAAGTATTTGTACCCATTTATATATTTTTCTCTCTTGTGGCAGTCTTGCAATAAAAGGCAGTGCTGGATTTATTTGGCCTAGAGGTTCTCTTTTTGAAGAGGTAGAGTGTTCTTAAGCAGTCAGAAAAATATTTGCTTTTATTCCAGGTTTTCCATAAGCTCTTCAGCAGTAACACCTTGGGTGGGAGCAACACAGAGTTTATGTACTGATTCTTCTGTATCTGTTCCTAGGTTCCAGCAACCATTCCTTGCTTCCAAATAAATAACAGAGCGATAGTGAATTTATGCTTATGTTAACAGCCTATAAGTAAGTCTTAGTCTAGGTTTGTCCACTGAGAAATTCCAGGTATCTCTCTTTCTAGTCTACTTTTGTTCTTTAGCTGCAACTCTGATGTTTCAGAAATTGTTGAAATCAAGTATCCAGAAAAAATTACAGAGGATGTCCTGGTCTTCTGTATAACACCTAATGGCAGACAGCTTTGAAGGGCATCCTTCCTGAGGCTATAATCAGGTGGTTTCTTCTGTCTGAAAAGCATTTGGGCTTTTAGGTTTTTTGTATCTTGGGGGGCTGACTGAGCTGCCTGAGCTTTGTTAATCTTGTTTTATCAAGTGAGATGTGATCTAGAAATCTCATAACAAGTCCAGTAACTTTTTAGTATACAAAAGACGTGATGTTCATTGGAAAACAGAAAATTCTTCCATATAGTTTTCTGTGAAGACTTCAAATGTTTTTAGGAAAATCACTAATGACTTGTGTCAAATGTGTGCTTTAATGTTTCACTTCAATGTTCAAAACCTGTTGGTTTGGAGCTAAATTATGTATATAGCAGTATGCCTGTATCTTTGTAAAGTCAGGGAGCTTTCCATTCTTCTAATTCATCTATTGAACTAACAAATGTCTAGTATTTTGCTAATGAAACTGGCTGTGGAATTTGTATGTCTTCCTTGGGCCCCTTTTGTTTTCATACATATTTCCTTTAATGACTGAGCTGTGGGTAGCTTTACCCACTTGACTGCTTCAGACGGACTTTTGCCTCAATAAAGGCACCTGGTCCAGGTGCATCCTGCTGCAAGACAGCACTATGCCATCAGGGACCACATGTTCCTAAACTGCATGGCTCTCAGTATAAAAAACTAATCAATTTTGTTGTTTTATCAATGGAAGGTGTATGAAAATTCCCTGTAGCTGTGCTACTGGGCCATGGGAAAGTGAGGATGTGGGACAGAATGTTTCACTTCAAATGTTAAGTACTAGTTGTGAATATAATTGTCATATAACTGGTATATTTTATTATGGAGGAGAATGTACCAGTGGATTATATCCAGTTATATATTGCAATCTCCTCCTGCTCTCAGGTTTCTTTTCCTGATGCAATAGTAATGGGGTTTCCCATCTGCTTTTGCAATGCATTCAGTAAGGACAGTCTCTGACCCTAAGAAGCTGCCAGTGTCCCCCTTTGTATTCTCAGCTGAGTAGCAATATAGAATTTGCTTTATGCCATAGCTATGTGCAAGCTCTTCTGTACAGTTTTCTTTCTGTATTCTGATTTACTACAGGATTTCTGGCTGATGCTGGTTAGACCAATTATTGCCACAGTCAGTCTTCCTGATGTATTCTGTGAGTGTAGCTCTTCCTAGCTGTGAGTAGGGTGACAGCAGCAGGAAGCTCAGGCTGCCTGCCTGGCTGGGTTGGTGGAGGGATCTGTAGCCATAACTGGTAGCGCAAGAGGCTTGGAGGTGACTGGCTATAATGTGTCACTTTGTGCAGAGCTGTGTTTCTGCCTCATCCATCATATATAGCTGCAAATGCTCTGGTGGTGTTAGGAGATGCTTCTGAATCTGTGTATTTAAGTTGTCAGCATCTGAAATTTCAGTAAGGAGATTTATCTTCTTTAGAAGATCTCCTCCCATGTTCTCCCTGAGTATGTACTTCCCTTTTCTAAATAAAATGTATCTTAATATTCTAGTTACTTTGGAATGATCGTGTTACTGCTCTGTTCTTAGAGAAGGAAGGCTGGAGATCAGCCTCCCACTAGTGTCACAGGTTCTGTCTGCTGTAGCTTCTTACATTAAAACAGTTTTGTCACTATGAACTTTAGGAGAATGAGGTGTGTTCCTTTGGTTGGCTTTTTGTGGGTGAAGCTTGGTTACTCTTTGCCCTATGTCATAACAATAAGTTTCTTTGGATTTTTTGTTGTGTGTGGTAGATTTTTTGGTTTCTTTTACCTCATTTATTTTTTTGATTATTACCTGTCAGCTTCATTGGCTATCTAGAGAAACTATGAATGCAGAGGGAGGGTCACAGGAAGTAAACCCAACACTGACTACTGACTTGTCAACAAAAGCATCAAACATCCATCTTCATCTTGCACTTGTCTGGAACAAGGATTAAATTGCAGATCATCCTAAAGCAACAGGGGAGCCTTAACTGGGTACCAATTTGTTTACTTATCAGACCAAAACCACTTTGGCTCTTCTTATATGTTCTCTCTGCAGATGTTCTTTTCTTAGTACATTGTAACAGGAATGGTGCTCAGTTAGAACTTTGTGCTTCTCCAGCCCCCTGGCATTAAGTTGTGAATTATTTTTGTCACCATGTCTGATGCATTTGTAATCCATAGTGTTTTCTGGTTGGATTTTCTCTGCTGCCTAAGTAATTTGTCCTATATTCCTGAATCCTGGAACTCTTATGATTCCTCATTTACACCTTATTTTATTTTTGTTTATAGGAAATGTGGAAAATGCTTGCAAATGGCATGTAGTGGCTTCTTTGTGCATGTCATCTGTCTTTTAGTTTTAAAGTTTGTGGAATACACAGAAGACTGTGCAACAGGCATTGTTTACTTGCCTAGAAATGTAAGACTAAAAACTACATCCTTGCTGCAGCCCTAAAATAATATGGCAAACATCACCATTCCAGATAAGTTATGGTCACGTGTTTCCAGCAGTTATTGCTTTCTGGCAGTAGTGTTTGCTTGGTTCTGTCCTAAGGCAGGTGAAATGTACTTGCTGTGTGTGAATGTTCGGCCTCTGGTGTGACTGGGGGTTTACATTTTTGAGGTGTGAATGAGGGTGAGGAAGACAAAACCTGAAATGGAACCTTTTGTTTGTCACTTCAGTCAGGTACCAGATTCTTCAGATTCATTGGTAGTTTTGATGTGCTCAGGGCCTCTCTTCCTCTGCAGAAAACGGATAGTAACAATTCACTTCAATGTGTTTATGATGGCCCTGTGCTTGTAAAGTTCATGCGTGATCCCTTGGATGATGTTTGAAACTCGTAAAAGTGCAGGAGTAACAAATCAGCCTCATGGACGTTTACCTCTCTTCCAGGACTCATAGTAGGGGTGATTTTGAGATACGGGACTCCCTCCACGAGTGGCCATGACAAACCTTTCAGCTGCTCGCAGGAGGACAGGCCCTTCACCACCCTGCTGGTCAACGTCAGCGGCAAGTTCTTCGAGTACACGCTCAAAGGGGAAATCAGCCCTGGGAAGATCTACAACGTGGAGCAGAATGACATGTTGAGAAAGGTGAGGCTACACCATTTCACATGCTAGGCTAAGTGTTTCTCCTTCATCTATGCTTCTCTCCCTCCTCCCCTCTCCATCCCATTTGAACCTTAGGTAGTGTCAAGTGTCAGTATTCCTGATAGTAACAGCACTTTAATGCTTAATTCAAAAGCACCTTCTGTATTATATCACTGCTGGAGAAACTGTGCTCTGTTACATGTATGTGGTGCTTTCCTTTTGGTTTGAAGACTTAATGTATCTTGCTAACATCTGTAGAATTAACAGAGACCAGCTGAACCAAACAAACAAAANAAAAAAAAAAAAAAAAAAAAAAGCCTTGTGCTGCCTTGTATAAATGCAAGATAAGGAAAATGATAATTTCTTAGTGAAAAGTGATTGCTCCTTGTTGTTTTGGGTTTTTTTTTCCCTAGGGTTTTAAAATCTGTTTATTGTCAGGAAATAGTTACTGGTTCCACCCTATAAACCACCAAACAAGACAGTTTGGTGTTGGAAGTAAAATTCACCTATCAGCGGTTATTCATATGTGTTATTTGCCTTTTTAATCAGTGTCTGGAATTAATCACCTTTTGTGTGTATCAAAACTAGACTTTGAAGCATAGGACTGTGATCTAAAAGTACTTCTTTTTGCAGATTATGAAGAGAGCTTAGCTGTCTATGTGTATCTGTCTGCTGTAGGTATCTCAAGTTAGCTGGAATGAGCCCTACTCTGGGAAGACAGTTGCGGTGTTTGTCTTCTAACCTCTGCTTAGGCGGTGGGTGAAGAGAGGCTAGTTAGTCTCATATGTGTGAAGGTCTTCTGTTTGCATTTTAACTTGCTTTTTGATCTTTAGTGTTGTGTAGTCCTTCATGGATATCTGGAACTCCTACTAAAATACATGGAAGAGGTGTATGATCCAAATTTCTGAAAACCAGTCTTGTATCTGACCTGTTTGGCTTACAGTAACTCTTCAGTGGCTAAACTTGCACAAAAAAGTAAGCTAAAATAGCATTTCATCTGCAGCTATACCAATATCAAGTACCACAATAGGAGACATCTTCTCCAAGATAATTTCTACCAGAAATTTTTAATTTAAAATAGGGGACTGTGTTTGGGACTGCTGCCACATCACAAGTAACCTATGTAATGCCTGTTCTTTCTAGATGCTATTTACCAACAAGAGCTGCAGCTTTTTGCTGCTATGTACAAACAGAGCTGGCCAATGTTTTAGAGGCTCAACTTATTTATTTCAACAAACAAAAATAGTGGTTGTCGGAAAATGAATGAGGAAAAAGTCCTAACAATTTGCATATGTCTATTTCTAATTGAAATTTCATATCTTATTTTTTAGGTAACATTTGACCCAGAAGTTTTTTTCAACATTCTATTGCCTCCTATTATTTTTCATGCTGGTTACAGCCTGAAGAAAGTAAGTGCAGTAACTTCTGAGGAGAATAGATTTTTTTTTTAATGTGAGATTGCTGATTTGTTCAGGATTGTAGTCTCCTTTCAGGCATTTACTTACAGTAAGAAAATTCTCTTTTCCTCCAGAGGTGGTTATGTCATATTGTTTGAAGAGGTAATACAAATATTTTTGCGTATAAATGTATTAAACTTTACCTAATTTTGCTGATTTGTTTTCCTTTGAACTTAGCCGGACATTGACGTCAGTTCCATTTAAAGTAAAAGATCTTCTGTTATGAATTGTTTTGATCCCTCTCAAATGTCCAAAATGCAGTAAATTATGCTGAGAAGCAGACCTAACCCTGAATCCCAGTAGAGATGTGCCAGACCCTTAATGGCAGAAGGGCCCAGATTCTGATCTTGCTTGAAGAAGATCTTGCTTGCATGAATTGGTGCTGGTTTCTGTCACTAAGCTTTCTGTCAGTTAGCTACATGTAGGATCTAATGCGTGGCACAGATCTGGTTTATTCAATTTATTGAAGTTAGATTGAATTAACATAGCAGTAATTGAAATGTTTCTCTGAAATAGACGTGTGTTTCTGTGTATTGATGCAAGTGAAGTAGTGTGCTACATGGTTCTGAATGGGCAATATAACTTTTCTAAAGTAAGAATATAAACCTCTTTTTTCCTGTACAGAGACACTTTTTCAGGAATTTGGGGTCCATTTTGGCTTACGCCTTTTTAGGAACAGCAGTGTCTTGTTTTATTATTGGGTAAGTGAACTCTGATATCAGTTCCTCTCTACACTAAAGTTTAAGTTGATCAAGCACACTCTCTATCCTTACCTGCATAAATATGTATTTTATGTATGTATATACACACACATTTATTTTAAGATAGCTGGTCATGTTTATTTGCTTGCCTATGATCTCTTACACTGCTCATATTACTGTGTCTAGTATATGGATATTCTGAATAACAGAAATCCTAAATTGTATTGGTGACCTTGGCTTGTCTCTCAAAGAATTTCACTAGAGAAGTAATCTATCGTTATAGATTATTCTTACATCAGAGATTTGGCCTATGTGTTGTGTTGGGAGAAATAATACCAAGGGGAATTTTGAGCAGAGAAAATCTTGTGGAAAATGGAAGAAACATATAGACTCTGTGCTAATTGTGTGAACATTTCAGACTTTGCTTACTGGTTTTATATGATGTCTTCTGGATCATACATTGCTTGATTTGCTTCACGGGGAAAAGAGGAAAGTTCACTTTGAGAGCTTTGTGGTACACTGTGGCAGTATCCCACTGAGCCATAGCATAAACAAGCCTGTCTGAAATACTGTTGCTTGTGCTTTCCCTTGGCCTGTCTGAAATGCACCAGCTTGTTTGACTTGGAATGTTTTATCTTCTTTCTCTTCAGGAATCTCATGTATGGGGTTGTGAAACTAATGAAGTTGGTGGGTCAGCTGTCTGATAAATTCTATTATACAGACTGCCTCCTCTTCGGAGCAATCATATCTGCCACTGATCCAGGTAGCTTGATGAACATTTTTAATAACCTTCCAAAATAACCCCATTGTTAGGATTTTCAGCTGCATATTAACAGGACTCTATTTTCAGTTATGTCATATTAGTATCTCTGAACCTCTTCTCTGAAATACATGCAAATTCTGAGCATTTTCAAAGTTGTTCTCTGCTGATTTGTGACTGAACTGGCACGACATCATGGTATATTTGGATAAAAGTCTAACTCTCCTGTTCAAATACTTAAATAGGTTTTTTGTTAAGTGGTTTCCTGTTAAGTGTGCATCAAGTTTAAGACTGCAAATAGATTAAATTACTGCATTTTCTGTAGTAAGTACTTCCTTCTTCAGCTATGTTGCTTGTGGCTGGGTAATTTAAGAGCAATATTTGATGCTTTTAGGTTCTTTAGGTGGGGAATTTTCTTTTCCTTTTTCAAATAAACTTCATGTTTTATTAGTTAAAGCAGAAGAATGCTTCTCTGGCCAAGTAATTTCAGCTTTTGCCCAAATAATGTAGACACCCTTCAGAGTCAAGCACGCTCACACTGAAGTCTCCACTTGAAGATCAGTTTGTAGGGCTGACAAAGGTCAGGGGCCAGGGTGGGGGAGTGCTGAAGTATAAAGCTTGACATTTAAAACAGTTTATTTGAGGTGCTTAGTGGTGATTAGTGTGAAAATGGGAAGTAGCTCCTGTGATTGAGCTGAGCTCTGAACAGCTGGTGGTTGCATACAATTTATGCAAAAAATCACCATGTGATTTTTGAAGTGTGTGTATGGGAACGTCTTCAAGATCATGGTCTTTGATCTCAGAATTTTCCTGAAAGAATGATTATAAATATTTAGCTCTCTTGTCCTTTTTAAATTATGTGGAAATTCACACCTGTGGCATAGTGTATACTTAAGGGAACACTTAGGATTATTTGTACTCTTTTACAGTGGATGAAATAATAAACCTGTGTCAACAATCCATACAGCTTTTAAAAGCAGGAAGAGCTGCACAACATTTTGCTTACTGTCTTATATGGAACATGTTCTAAAATAATGTCAGGGCTTTGGTAGAAAGGCTTTGTCTGCTCCATGTCCCTTGATCATGGGGGCCTTGCTATGAAGACTGTGCAGATGGGAGGACAAAAGAGCCACCTCGTAATGGAGCTGCCCTAAAACTGATGGAGGAATTGGTTACTTGTAGGCAAACATGACTACAGTTTCCCATTTTGGTTTTGATCCTGTACTTCAATTCCTGGGTTTTGTTGCTTTAGCCAAACTGGACAGTCTGCTCCACAGCTCATGCAGTCGTTGCAGTGTTGTTTTCCTCTTTTCTTTCTGTAGTTACCGTGCTAGCAATATTTAATGAGCTGCATGCTGATGTCGATCTCTATGCCCTTCTGTTTGGAGAGAGTGTGCTGAATGATGCTGTTGCCATTGTATTATCCTCGTGAGTAACTATGTGAATTTCTACTCTGAATTTACTAAATTGCTTTTGGCATTTGTCTGAAATATATGCTTTTTCTGAGAACCATTATTTTAAATTTAAATGGATTGCCTTTAACTGGGTAACCATTTAACTGATAACCATTGCAATCATTTGCCAAGGCCCCTAATGCATATATAGGCCAGAATGACACATAGGCCTTCAGCATGGGATTGTCTCCCTGTAGCTCAGGTAGTGCTGTTACAGAAAAAAATCTTTCCTGATGCCACTTCTAATTTGTCATTGTGTTCTCTCTTTCTAGATCTATAGTTGCCTACCAGCCAACAGGTGAAAATACCCATGCTTTTGATGCTGCAGCATTTTTCAAGTCTGTTGGTGTTTTCCTGGGAATCTTCAGTGGTTCTTTCATGATGGGAGCAGTGACAGGGGTTGTGACAGCTCTGATATCCTTTCTCATATTTGGTTATTCCACCTGATATGGCACATGTGGGTATTATCAAGGCTTTCCTGTTTCCCATTATAGCAGAATTGACTCTAGCTTGTTTAATTCTGAGTGTGAAGGTGTGATCAGTATCCATGTGACTTCTTTTCTATGGAAAGACATTATAGGTACCCACAGAAATCAACCCTTTCCAATAAAATTGAGGCCATAGTAGAAGTTTTAGTGATGTTGCTGCAACAAACCAAGGGAGGGCCTTAAACAGGCACATCCTAATAATGTTTAGTTTCTTTTTAAGGAGTTAAAAACTAGTTTTTATTATTAGTCTAGAAAGACATCTCCTATGATAAATGGTATTTGGTTCTGTCTTCAGCAAAATCTCTCAGTTATTTCTGACCCCCACAGCATTCTTTGAGTCCCGCATTTAAACTTTTTGCCAGAAATCTGATGTCATACATCTTGGATAAGATTGTATCTCTATGAGAGTTTAACTCAACAACATGATGTGCCTTGCAGGGTCTATTCTGTTCTCTTGATGCTTGTTGCTGCTATTTGGTTAGATCTCTGAGGTGCTTAGCAAGCAATTTTTGTGGGTTTTGTTTTAGGCTCAGGAAGTAGACCTTCAGCCTGACTTGCTCCAGGAGTCATGATGCTTCTTCAGGAATAAAATTAAGTCTTTGCTTTCTGACAGGCCAGTATAACCATATCTGTACATATCCCAGGCTGCTCTGATGTGCCTAGACTTCTGAACACTGACCTGAAAGGGGTAAAATGTGATGTTTTGTACAGAGATCATGAACCTGTGACTCTGAAGCAGTACTATCTGAACTGTATCTTATATACACACTGTGCAGATCTTCCTGTCATGTCTGCATAATGGAAACCCTTTAAGTATGAAGGGGAAGATGTGCTGTTGATGCTTTAATGTTCAGTCTCAGTTCCACTGATTTGCAATCAATGTGACAGAAACCACAATTCTTCCTCTGGCTTTTAGGCTACCAACCATCCATAGTTCTCACTGCTCAAATGCAGTTGTCATGGGTTTTGGCTTGCTGGCTGGCTACTAATTAACCCTGAAATGCATTCAGATCCGCTTTGTAAAATTATACTTCTGAAGCAGCAACCAATCCTTGCTTTTTCTAATGCTTGTGCTCAGGAAGCTGTTCAGAGCAAAGCCTCTGTGGTGGCATTTTGTGTGTGTGATGGGGATATTTTTTTTGTTCCGTTTTGGTTTTGTGTTGTTCTTTTTCTTTGGTTGTTTAATTATATGACAATTTTCTTTTGGAAACATCCTTAATGTCATGCAATGCTGTAGAAGCAAGCAAAATTTGCATTTTACTACAGATAGCTGATTAGAACCCATAAATTAAGGACTAAGTTAATATTCCTACAGCATGAAGTACCCATACTTGTACCTCTCTGAGTAAGTGGTTTCATGCAGCCATGCACTGTCCTTTGAGAGTAGATAAAATGCTTGGTTTCCAAATGATGCAGATAATATACAAGGACTTATTCTGGCTTTCAGCAAGCTGTGTTTTTTTTTTTTTAATAGTTAAGTTATAGCACCACATTATATATTTTCATTAAATTTCAGCATCTGACTGGTTGAAAAGATGTGAAATACAAGTCCATGTCTAACAAATAAAGAAAATAGTTAAGAAAAAAAAAATAATAATTTAGTTTTAGTTAACATTTCAATTTGATCAATTATATGAAATAAAATGTTTTTCTTTTCTTGCCTTTCTCTCACCTTGATCTTCCTCCAAAATGATAAGCACAGGTTTTAATTTCAGATTTAATAAAATATTTTGGTATGGTTACTTACAATAACAGCAAGGGGAATAAACAGTTTGATTCACAAAACTGCCAGAAAAGACTGGAAATAAGGAACTGGTTCTGACAAGGCCCCTTGCCTAACTTCAGGGGAACAAGGCTCAACCTCTTCCTCTCCCATGGAGTGACTGTGGCTATCCAGTTTCCTTAGGCACCCATGAATGTCCCTTGAGCCAGCACTGGGATCATCTGAGTAATCTGTGAGGAAATGGGTTCCAATTTTTGTTATGGTGGATGTTGCTGCTTCAGAAGCATGATCTTAGGAAATAGATCTGTTTGGGGGAAGCGGTGGGGAAGAATTCAGCTGAACTCAAAAGTTTTAGAGGTGGTTTCTGTGCTGTCTCTGCTGAATTAACAGCTGTTTAAAAAGTGTGCTGTGTTTTATATTTGGTGTAAGGCCAACATGGAGAATAATTTTTTTTTTTTTTAATAATGCTCTGGGCTTTGTTTTGAGGGCGACCTTCTGGCAAAGTAAAGCCATGGCTGAAGGTGTGGCTGGAGTATATTTTTGCCCTAGTCCAAGTCAGCAGAGAATGTCAGCAAGAAGTAGGTGTGAGTGGAGAATTGATACTGATTGCCTTCATATGAGCTGTGCATAGCTGTTTGCACCTCAGATACCGTGTGCTGTTCAGTGTTTACCTGCTGCCAGAGTAATGCTTAGGAAAAAAACCACCAAAATGATTCTATAAATAGGTGAAGAACTTTTTTTTGTACTGTGTGAAGAGCTAAATTTAACACTACTGATGTGTTCCACTTCCTCAGTAGCCGTATGAACTGTTAATTCAGCGTGTGCTTTGATGTTCCTCAGGTTTTGCTCTCTTCCACAAGATGAATTTGCTTTTTCTTTCCTTTGAAAGACTGAGCTGCTGTGAGTTGGCTCTTTTTCTCTAAAACCCATCAGCACAAGGAGAGGAAATAGATTTTGTAGGCAGCAATTATTGTTTGTCTTAAAAGTACTGAAGTAGCCACTCCTGCTGGAAAAGAAAAATTAACAAATCTGAGAAGAAAAATTCTTGTAAATCTTGTTGATCTTAGGCTTTCTGTTGTCAAGATCAACTCTGTAAATTAAATGCTTTTGAATGCATTTTATGCTTTATTTGAAGGTGGGAGTGGGACTCATAATTGAGGTTGGCAGGGGGAACAAAACATCATTCCCCCACCAACCCCCTGAAAAGCCAAGGCACATACAGTCTAAAAGGAACAGCAGGTATATATCCCTTCCTGGCTAGCACTTCAAAGGGAACCATAGAATAAGATAATATTATTTCTAAGAGGTGGAGCCACACTTTATGCCGTGGATATACAACAAAAATATCCAAAACTGATTGTTGCAAGTTGAGTCTGAAGTTTGCCTTGATGTGTTGGCATTCGCATTTTCAGCGTCAAAAGTGTTTTGTTTTCTAACAAGCATGGGCTGTTAGTACATAAAAGTGTTTTTCATAAATACTGGGAACAGAGAAGCCAAAGGATTTCTTTTTGATCCCTTAACAAGTGACTTAACGTGACAAAGTTTACCAAGTTGCACTGCTTCCCCCTGCTGGAGACGGCTCTCTTCTTCTTGATGTCCTGGAGCACTTTCTTGCTTGCAGAAGCTTGTGGATTTACTGGTGAGTTGCTTGAATTCAAGCACATGGAGACAGGAGTCCATCTCAGCAGCCATTTTTCCACTTTCTCACTAAAGCTTTTCAATGAGAAATATGTTTGTGCTTAAAGTTGTGTTGTTGGGTTTGTTTTTTTTTTGTGTTCTGTTCAAAGTTGAAGCTGCAGCTCGCTGTGTAACAAAGGCAATGGTTTGGTTCAGACACCATCTCCCTAACCTGGTATCTCACTCACTTGAATGGAAGAGTCATAGAATCTCAAGTTTAAGAATTATGTAGAAATTAAATGGAGTTTGTGAAGGGGAAGTGTGGTGATCTGACAGTAAACAGGCTGATTTTTCCCTGTGGTTCTGTTCACAGGTGTGGTGGCTGTCCTCTTCTGTGGAATTACCCAGGCACATTATACATACAATAACTTGTCCGTTGAATCAAGGAGTCGCACTAAGCAGGCAAGGATGTCTTTCACCTTTTCTACAGTCCATTACTGTAGTAGTCTGTGTACTTTTGTTTTTACAGCACCTTTTTTACTTGGTCTTTAACATGTGATGGTTTTCTCTCTAGCTCTTTGAGGTGTTGCACTTCCTGGCTGAGAACTTCATATTTTCTTATATGGGCTTGGCACTGTTTACTTTCCAGAAGCACATATTCAGCCCAGTTTTCATTATTGGAGCTTTTGTATCCTTTTTCACGTTGTGTGAGGTTTCTCTATTGTCTTATGTGCCCAAAAACTTGTGATATCTGTTGGCTTTACCAAAGAGAGAATGGTGGCTGGCCTAAGTTTCCCTAATGTCTTGCAGGCACAATAATTTTGAGAAAAATCTTTGGTTACACCTTACATCAAGGCCCTAAGGCCTCTGTGCCACAGAGCTGTTGGCTCTGTACCTGAATGTTAGAAGCCATATAATTTCACTAGATAAATAAATGAATATGCTTTACTGTATGCTTTGGCCGTAGACAGCCAACGCTGCTTGTGTTGTTCTTGTATCTGAACTTTGGAGACCTAGAAAAAGATTAATTTTTCTCTCCACTTCCAGTGGCCCCTTGAGAAGGTAAGGGGCAAACTTCAAGTACATAAAAACGAATGTGGGTGAATAGATCATCTTTGAGCAATGCCCCAGAGGTCAGCATCTCAGGTGATGGGAGGAGAAGGGAACTGAACTGGGGTGCAGACCATGACATGAAGGGTACACAATAAAGATTCTGTCATTGTCTCTGATTGACTTGGTACCTGACTCTCAAATTCCCCAGAACTGAACACTTGGTAGTAGTCACAGTCATGTAAGCTCTGCATCCTGCCCCTGTTGAAATGGATTGTGTAACTCTCTCCTCACTATATTCCTGGCTGCTTGAACGTTCAGCAGATTTATAAAGTGTACATGAAGCAATGGGAACTAGTCTTCCAGTCTTCATTTCCCTCTGCCTTCTGTAGGAGTTGGGCTGTTGGCAATGGAGGTAAAACCCCATAAAAGGACATATAAAGATGGCCATAAATGAGATATACTTATTTTCTCTTCTTCCCACTGTTTTCTGTATACTACTCAGGATTTATCACATTTGTCTTTATTTTCCTTTGGCCATTGACTTTTTTCTGGAACAGTAATAAGTTTTCTCCTGTGTCGCCTCACATCCACTTTTCTGACCTAAGAAATGTCCCAGAGCCCTGCAAACATTGGCTAAAGACATGAACAGAATAGTTGCACCTAGTATACTAAGCAATGCAATTTTTCATGCTTAGTGTGGCCTTCCATCTTCTCTCAAGTTGTGCTGTCTGCCCTGGGTTTGTGTTCTGTAGTTGTTTCTCTACCTACTTGCCTTTTAATACATTTTCCATGTCTTTTTCTACCACTACACTTAACCTCTGTTGCCTTTTGTGTGCTTTTCTACCTTTCTGAGGAGGTTGACTCCCCCCACCCATGTTTTACTCAACATCTGTGGTCGCCATTGAGTTAACAACTTGCAGGGGTGAAATGCAGAGACATCACTAGTTGTTCAAAGTGAAAGGCTGGACTGTAAAGACAGAGCTAGAGCCCCACCATCCTTGGCAAAATCTTAGCTATTATTCCTATATACTTGGAGTCTTCATGGCTTCTGATGTCTGATTTCTGCAGCCCTCAAAAAGACTGGTAAAAAAATTGCTTGGAATAGTTATGTGAGGGCTATTGTACAAACTAATAATCAAAATCTGATTTTCCTAGAGATATGCCCTGCTGACAGTATTGCTGTACTTTAGCTATGGCAACAACCCAGTGGTGTCTACAGCTCTTATATTCTCTCTATTTCTTTTCCATAGGAGATGTATTATTCTTCTAATGTTCCCATCCCAGCAGCAAATGATCAGTGTTTGTTTGGCTTCTGGCTGTGTTGGCATTTTATAGGATTTCAGCCCACCATTCTTGTTGTTCCTTATACAGTGGAGAGTGTTTTCAGCTTTCTGCTTCTTCACTGGAACCACTGGATGTTTTGCACCACAGTGGGAGTGCTTACCACCTACTGTCATAAATTTCTGCAACAGCCTTTCAGTATTCTTTTTCAACTTCATTCTACTGCTGACAAATGGCTTTTGGATTTATATTCTTAGTAACTGTGTAGTGGTAAGTGTTTGCTAGCCAATAGGAGATTTTGCCTCCACAGGAATCATAATGGGGTGGCCACTTGCTGGTCTTAAGTTGGTTTCCCCTCTGTACAGAGAGCTGCATTTCTGTTGTTCCAAAACTCAAAATTGAATGGTGCTGGTGATAATTGTTTAAAGTGTGAATTTTCAAAGTAAAGTCTTCATTTGTACAATTTGTCATTTAAATACTAGGCATAATTTCACTGTGCATCTAAAAGCTTCGTTATATTAGTAAAAACTTGCATTTTGTGCAATCACTTTTGAATGCACAAGTTGCATAAAATTGGGGAAAGTCTGCTTTAGATACCCAGCTATAGGAAGAACACTTGATATCATGATGTAAATCTCTCACTAAAACAAAAGCTTCATGTTAAAGCCAGGTATCAAAAACTGCATACTTGTGGAAAAAATAAATCCTTAACCCTCAGCTGCAAACAGGTTGCAATCTTTTTGGGCAGAGCTGCACATATCTACCCCCTCTCTTTCTTGTTGAATTTGGGCAGAAGGCATAAGATCAGCTGGAGCTTTCAGCACATGATGATGTTTTCAGGTAAGAACAAAAATTCTGGGCAATGCAAAAAGTCTTAATTTTAACTCTTAAGCAATCAACTGTGCTACCTTCTGGTTTTATGATCCATGTTCATTCATCCTAAAGGGAAGGCTCACTGATTGTTGCAGCATGCCATCATGTGTCTTTCAGCCTTTATAGAAAGTGTGCCATGTCTGGGGTGGGTGACACCTTGAAATGCTACCTGCTCACAGCAGGCAGCACCTCATGTTGGGAATAGAGCATTGTCATTTGAAGTGCTTGTGAAGGACACGGGAGAATTGGGATGTATCTCTTCCAAAAGGTTATTTCTAGCTGAGATGATGTTCACATTGTGCAGAAACAGATACCTGCTGAGAAAATCGAGGTGTATTTATGGGTGCCCTTTCCCATTTAGTGGGACAAAGTATTTGACTTAAATTGCCTTGTAATTTCTGTCACATTGATGACTGTTTAAGTTTTAATTTAAGGCAAATTATATATTGTGTGTCTAAACATGTGCATCCTCAGTAAGTTCCAGGGAATCCTCTGTACCTAAGAGGGTATAAAGAGGATAGAGCCAGGCTGTTTTCAGTGGTGCCCTGTGCCAGGCCCAGAGGTAATGGGCACAAACTGGAACACACAAGGTTCTCTGTTTGAACATCAGGAAATCTTTTTTACTATGTCCAAGCACTGTACAAATTGCCCAGAGAGCTTGTGGCATCTCCATCCATGGAAATATTCAAAAGCCATGTGGATGTGGTCCTGTGCAACCTACTGCAGGTTGAGCAGGGGTTGTTCAAACAGGGGAGTTGAACAAGATGAACTCCAGAGGTTCCTTAAAATCTTAACCAACCAGTGATTCCTCTACATATGAAGTCTGCAGATAGTCCAGTGCCATGGCTTGTTCTTGCTAGTGAAGTTTTCATAACTGGGTGCAGAGGAGAGGAGGAAAGATATAGCCTGCCTGTGACCATGTAATTAACTAGAAGATTTTTCTAGCTAATAAAAATGTCATGCCAAGAACTCACATTTCAATTATGGATTCAACTGGAAAAGTCTGAGTTTTCATCTGGATTCAGGGAGCTCCTTAACTTACATAATGTTTTGCTGTTCACAACTTGTTTGTTTCTGTCTTCCTTTCCTGTTAGTTCCTAGAAGTATTTACACCTTTTCACAGCACCTGTGGATTCTATAAGTTATAGGAAACCAGGACAGTTATAACATTCTGTTGTAAATTATCCCAGGGCATAATTTATCAGGGAATCTAAGGAAATTAAAAACTGCTGGATCCACGGTCACATCTGCACTTCTGAACCTGTGTCATTTCATTCTTTCTGATAGGTCTCAGGGGAGCCATGGCATTTGCTCTGGCTATACGAGATACTGCTACCTACTCCCACCAAATGATGTTCTCAACAACTCTGCTCATCGTGTTTTTCACTGTGTGGATTGTTGGTGGAGGTACAACCCCCATGCTGTCCTGGCTGAACATCAGGTTGGTATGCAGCTGTGTGCTGTGGAAACTTCACTTTCCAACAGGCAGCTGTGCTAATTTGGCATAGCTCTACAGGACTTGTGTGATGCTTGCTAGAAGCATTTAGGACATGGTATTTTTATATACATATATATGTAGGTATTTAGAACATGATATTTTATAGAGGAAGGTGCTAGTACAGTCTGGTGAAGAAAATGCTGCTGGGATTCATCCTAAAGGTGCTCTGGTGCTCTGCAAGTAGGTATCTAGGTCTTTGTCAGTGCAGCAGGATATGGAATAGTGTTGCCTGATAAAGCAGCTCTATATTGAAAAGAAAGAATTAATCTAGTTCCATATAAACTTCATTTTATACTAAGACTGTTCCCTTTCTTTTGGCTCTTCATAATGGGCCCGTTAAGGTTTTTAAGTTCAGTGGATTCTTTATTGCGTGGTGCTAAGGTGAATGTACTTTAAACAAAACCTGATGTTATCTAAGCAACTGGGATAAATAGGATCCTGCTGGTCTTTGGAGTGTGTTTCCTCCTGTTTTGAGATCTGTGAAAATGGTAAATTGCATTACTATAGATGTCTGTCCAGGCTAATACTTAGTACTTTTAACTGCATGTACTTTCATATTAGAGAATATTTATCAAGAGATGTGCTAGAGAATCACAAATCAATCATTGTTAAAGACATATATTATAATTTTGGAAGTTTTGGCAGTTTGGGAGGCAAAGATAAATAGAGGGGAATTAAAACAACACAAGCTATACAAGCCCTGAGTGCAGTCAACCATTACCTCTTCCACAGGGGTCCCTCAGTCATCAGCAGTAGGACAGGACTGAATCCTTGCATGTGGCCCAGCCCTTGGCCAACTGCAAAATCATTCTGAGGTGGCTTTTTTTTCTCTCTCCTTCCTCCAAAACCAGGAAGTGTCCCAGATTATGTATTATCCTTTAGCTAATCTAGTTCAGTAGTGAGTCTCCATAAGCCTGGCTGATGAGCTGGTCCTGGGCAGAGAGGACTAACTGCACATCCTTTCCAGGTTTATCCCTCAAGGTGGCTGGATTTGCCAAAGTCATTAGTGTGACCAACAAGGCAGAACAGCTGTAAAGGCTATGGTACTATTCCTAGAGAAGCAACTACCAAAGGTAGCTGACTGAAGCATGGTTTTGAGTGTTTAGCTGTAGTTTCAGGGGGAGATTTACCCACTCTTGTGAGTAAGGAGTTGTTTTAACTGTCACTTTTTTGGCACGGCTGATAGAAAATCAAGGGTTAACTTTCCTGGCAAAGGAAGGATCACGTATACAACAAGGGAGCTCTACATAGGAAGCATTTTAGAGAGCTGCATGGGTCTGCCTACAGCTGGCTCGGTAGGTGCTGACCTGCAGAGACGGAGGCTGCAGCTTCTGGGACCACGTGAAATCAGATTTGTGTCAGGAGGTGGCGGCCGTGTGCAGCTGATCGAGAGCTAGAAACGCGCCGGCGAGTATCCTCAGTGGTTAGAACACTTTCTGCTGGGAAAAAAAAAAAAAAGTCTTGATTTTACAGATTTTTAAAAAATGGAGACAAATTATTTTCCAGCTGAATTTTAAAATTATGCCAGTTATCTCTTTTCCATCCCCTTCTGCTCAGTGGCAGAGGTAAACAGGAGGAGATGAAGCTGATGCTGTGCCAGTGCCTCGCTCAGCAGCAGTGTATAGTGCTGATGCAGAAGGTGACGTGTCCCTGGGATGCTCTCTGAGCTTGGTATTTGCCCATTAAATTTGATTGCCAGAGGCTGGAAATCAGTAGTGGTTTCATGCAGGATTATTTAGCAGAAAAGAGGTTATAAGATAAAAGGTGGTTTGCTTCCTAGAAGTGATGTAGAAAATTAATGCCATGCGTCTGTTGGACTTGAATGTCAGGATTTGTGGGGACTCCTGAGAGTCCAGTTCTGATGTGAAAGTCATACCAGCTGTGTCAGGCAGGAGGAAGGGAGGAAGGCAGGCTAGTCAGATATTACCAATTCCTCATGAAGCAGTTGGCCTTTCTTCAGTGTGGGTGTAGATAGAAGGCCCCCGTCTGGGCAACTCAGAGGAGCCAAGACAGACATCAAAACCAAAGGGGCTTATTTAAGGTGGTGCCTGCATGATTTAAGTAGAACTGTACCAGGGAGCTGGCTCCAGGCAGGAGTGTCAGCCTGGCCAGACACCAGTGAGTTCATGGGGAAGCAGCTGTGTGCATGCAGGGATCCAGAACTGCTTTGCTGTGGCTTGGAGGAAGAGGCACACGCCTTCTGGCCACACCATTAGCTGTGCAGTGTTTGGGATGCATGCTTGGTTCTTTACTTACTGCTGGTCCCTTCCCCCCCATGATATGGAATATTAAAAAGTAGGTAAAGGGTAGAGACTCTAACATGAAAATTAAGTTTTGGTTAAGTAAAAAGCAGTATAAGGAGGAAAATAGGCAAAAATATTCTTTGCCTCCTCTTGATGTTCTGAAAATTCTAGATATTTGGATGAGCAGGAATCTTTTCTGATTGGGTAGGTTACCAGGGACCACTGACCAGACTTCCATATAAAGCTAAGCAAAGGACCTATGGTTTGTAACAGAGGCTTAACTTCAGTTTACTGCTTAATTGGTTAGAAAAGTGAGGTCACAACTTCAAAATCTGAGTAAAAAAATAGCAGGATCTTTAGATGCTTTTGATTTCTGCCACATGACGCCAAGGAAATGAAAAACTAACACCAGAGACTGGAGTTAAAGCCATGATATCGTGTGTTAGAGTTCCTTGGCTGATTATCAGTGAGACACATCCAAACATTTGACTGGTAAACAGTTACATTTTCTTAGTAGTAGATTTTTTTTTTCTTAGAAACTAAAGCCTGACCTGGATATTGAAAATACAGTCTCATCCTTTAAGACCTAAACAAAGAAACAATTTCCTGGCTGAAGCTTTAACAGTAAACTTGAGAGCTATGTAAATCAAAACCACTGGCAAAATTCCTCTTTTCAAAAAAATAGCTGACTTCTTGTTTCATTTATCTGTCACAGGACAAAAAGGGGAACTCCTGGCATTTATGTTGCAAAACAATGTCTTTTCTATTTTTGATTAGAGGTTAGTGATCTGGTTCTTTTCATGTTGAATGAAGCAACACATGGATTAGTGCCTTCCTCTCCTTCATAACCTGCTGCAAATGTGGAAGTTATTGCTTATTTTAATGAAGTAATTTCAATTCTACTTGGAAACCTTTTTATAAGTCTCAAAGCATTATACCTTACACTTTAAAATAATTCAGGTTTCTTTTTATCATAAAAGCTAAAGGTTGCACAGACAATGTCAACTTAGATATTTGGTGCCTTATGTCTGACTTTGCATATACAATCTTTACAGAGCTTTCTATTTAGTGATTTTTCTTTTTCTCTAAAAGGGCAAACTGAAAAAGAAATGTAGAAGCATTAACTCTCATCCAGTTGCTTTGTGAACTACCTAACTATCTGGGATGGTGGTAAAGTGTTGGCTTGGTGGTTGTACTCCATTCTCTTACCCAGGGTGGTGCAATGGTAAAATGTGCATTACAGAGCACACCTCGGTGTGTGGGATGGCAGGAGATGAGTGCTGATGCTGGGATCCAGCCTCATCCTATGTTCCAGACTGGGCTGGGGGATGTCTGATGGTAGGTTGCATTCTCCTGGTTTGCAGCCTGTTTGCATTATTGTGTTACTTAGATCCTTCACTGCCTTCAGCCACTCTCTGCTGCCCTTGAAGGCAGATGTACAGACACAGGGGCTGTCCCTTGCCCTCTGTGGTGGGCTTTTTCTTTGCCCATCTCTTTCTGTACTGTTTCTTCCAGCTATTTTCCCCTAGTTTTTCTGTTCTTCCTCCTTTCCCAATCTCTAGCTTTTCATCATGGGTCTTGAATCTCCCTTAGTAGTGGGGCCTCCAGCCTCACCCCTCTGGGCTTTTCCCTTAGTACCAAAGAGACTACCTCTTCCCCTGGAAGTAAGCATGGGAGATGTTTCCTTTTCTCTCTTCTTGTCCTCTGAAACACAGCAATTCACACCACAGAGAACAAGTGTGGGGAAGACACTGCAGGAGTTGGGTTGAGACACATTTAGAGCACACAGATGATATGAGTGGAACTGCCAGCAGTTCCAGGAGTCATTGTCTTGGTTAGGTGAAGTAAACAAATACCCAAAGGCATCCTAAAAACAACCTGAGACAGCTATTCCTAGTTCCAGAGGTTTTTAGGGATTGGGTTTTAATTTTTTAAAAACATGATGGTGGGAGTTCTCTACTTTCTCAGCCATCTTCTGAGAAACTGATGAACTCTTCCAAAATAGCTAAAAATTTCCAAAAATGCTGCACTCATTAGAAACATCTGGGAAAACTTTAGTATACTAACTTGGCAAAGATACAGGAAAGAGAAAGAAGTCATAGAAGGGAAGTTATTGGGCAGTTTTTAATTTTAGTTTTTGCTGTACATGCAGAACCATCTCAGTGGTGGCCTTGGGGAGCTGAGTACTTTGACCTGGAGTGTATGTTGGCATGGGAAAAGAGCTATTGAACCTGGAATCCATGTCAAAGCTATCTAAAGTCTGGTATTTACCTCGATATTCAAGGATTAGATGAGTACATGCTCTTCATATCACAAGCTATGGCCTTAAATATTGGGTTAGTCAAGATGTCAGCCTGCAACCAGGGTGGGTACACCTGTTTTTTCTAAAGTGAGGCCTGTGTGGATTTCTGATCATCTGGGCTTTTATTTCACATAAGCAATATACAGTTCTTGACAAATGCCTTCATGGAAAAATATGGGGGGAAAAATCCCCACAGGCTGCTAAGAAATGTATGTGAAAAACACTGTAAGCCAAACGTTCTTTCATTTGCACCTAAAAACCTCTACAAACACAACTGAAAAAGGCAAAGCAAGGAGTAAAAAGAGACTCTGCTATGACTGGAGAATAAATCAAAAACTGATAGTCAATTTTTAGTTAAAGCAATGGAGTGATTTAGTGCTTGTTACCAGTTGATCTGGAGTGCTCTGAAACCAGGCAGTATTGGTGACCCCTCTCACACATTTACAGCTCCCTGTCACTAATTGCTGTGACATCTCTTTGTCTTTCAGACCACATGCAGGTCTGAAGTGGTGGGAATTGTCTTTGGTTGGCTCTGTAGTGTGCAGCACCAAAGAGAGCTACTGAATCTGGTTTTCTGGGGGATGTAGTCTGTCTTTAATACAGATGTCTTGCCAGCCAGGATCTGAATGAATTAAGACTATTACTGGATATGTCAATCATAAATTGCTGCTGTTGCTAATTTTGGGTTTTTGGTCACTTTGTCATTGCTCTGCCACTGTCGTTCATGTATGTTTTGTCTTTTTTTGATTTGGTATGGATTTTTCTATTGGTTTGCTTTGTTTTGCTGAAGAGCTCTGTAGAGCCCTCATCTCATGAGCATTTTGTTACTCACATTGCATTCTTGTACTGTACCAGAGTTGGTGACCATGTTCCACTGGTGGAAGAGATGAGTGAAAGCCACTGGCTGTATTTCAGGTGACATTGTGCCTTCCTTGATACCACATTAACCTGGTGCTTGGCTTTTCTCATCTTTGTAACACTGAGTGTGTGCTCTTTTCCTGTACTGTGGCATGCTGCTGCTGCTTCTTTTCTGAGAGTGCTGTAGATGTTCCTCAACTCTGAGTCTATTCACTTATTCTGAGCTGTGAGAGTGTGGATCACACATCATGTTTAAAAAAAATGAAACTATAAAACACATTCTTTCACTCTCTGTATGTATATTTAATAAAGCAAAATGTGAATCTCTTGCCTTGGAAGACTTGAAAGCTGAAAACCATGGATTTGATCTTATGATCTTTAATCACAAGGGTATTCTTAAGCATTGCTTGAGGTTGGAAAAATGAAAAGTTTTCATGTACCTTGTCACACTTGAAGGTTTTCAGCAAACTACTAGATTGGCCAGAGATGCAATGTGTTAGTTTGTACAGACAATCTGAGAACTATTACCTATTATAGTCACTCTTAGCTCTTAGTAACACTCTTAGCAATAGTAACTACACATGCTAAATCTAATAATGCCTGGTATTTTGGTAACTTGTGTTGCAGGGCCCTGGAAGTGTTTCTGAACTATCAAAATAAATCATTCCACCCATTTTAAAATGATGTAGTAGAGAACTGGATGTAGTTCCATGTATCTCTTTATCATTCGTTTCCATCCACTTAGTTAAGTTTTGTGTGTGAACCACTTTTCCTTACACTGTTTAAATTAATGAATTATACATGAGCTTAATGTTTTGAGAGATCAAATCTGAGTAACTCCTCTCCTACATGTGATGCTGGAATTGTAGCTGTAGGATAAAGACCAAGAAATCCAGGAGTCCGTTTAGGGCACAAATACTGTGTTTTAGTGTTGGGCATTAGGAGCTCAGGACTAATCCCTTTGCTATTACAGAGACATTAAAGCATGAAAAGCCTTTTTTGCCTTAAAAATAAGTTTTCATTGGGGAGGAGTGAAGAAATACACTTAAATTGGATTAACTTTTAGTATGGCATACTCTTGCCTACAGATTCCAATGACCTTCCCAAGGCTGAAATAAAGGTGTCTGAATTCCACATTGTCTGTAATTGTCTGCACTGAAGGAATAAGTTGTCTATTAGATACCAAAGTGATTCCAATGGGGAAAATAAATGGATTTTTCACCAATTTTGAAACATATATGCATTGTTACAGCTAAAAGACTGCTCATATTCTTCATCTGAAATATTCTTTTTAAGAGTTCCTTATATGTACAGCCTTGGGGTATCCTCACACAAGTGCTGCAAAGGGCTCTCAGAAACAGTGGAGGGAAAAACAAAGATGCTTGCTGGCATCTGCACTACCTTGGCCTTTAGCAAGGGCCTGTGCCTCTCTGTGCCTCTGACCCCTGGGAGGGGTCTGTGCAAATCCATCCAGTAACAGTTTCATTTATAAAACAGGTTAAATAAATGAGAGCTGATATTGACCTTTGCAGCACATTTAAATGACAGGAAGCTTTTAAAATACATTAAGCATATGAAATGGATTTTTTCCTTTTCAGCATAAGAAAAAATCCATGTTGAAGACATACATGCATCAGCTTTACTCATACTTTTAATTATTGAGGTAGTTAAGCAAGGATGAAGTAACTAAGTATTTTCTGTGCTTCTTTTCACTGTAAAGGAGGTTGGGACAGACTTGACTATTTTTGGTGTTCTTTTGCTTCAGGTGACAAAGATGACACTTCCTTGGAATTCTAGGGGCTGGGTCTGCAAAAAAAAGTGATGCTTGTCATGAGATCAGGGTAATTAACCTTGAAACTTAAACAGGCAGGCTTGCTACTAAAACGTAAAGCTTCCTATGCAACTGATGCTAGAGTAGAGGATAAGAGCATATTGTTTGAAAGATACAAAAAGTAGTTGTGAGAATTCAAAATGGAAATGTATTTGGTGTTAATCTCTGAACTGAGGAACAGACTTTGAGAGTGGGTTTTTTTTGTTGTGATTTATGGAAAGGAATTAATTATAAATATTCAAAATAGAAATTCATTTGAAGAATAACTTCGAAATTGGAAGCTACTGTGTGGATATACTATTTCAATATTGAAAGGAACATCTGCAGTATTATTTTTTTTCCCTAAAATTTGAACTACTTTAATATAGAAAAGTGAGTTTTTTTGCCTCTTCAGCACAACAGTGAACCCCAATTCCTGGTCTGTGACATACTATGACTTTTTACTGAACAGTGTGGTTATCCTGCTTTGGTCTTCCATTAAGGCCCATTCCCCTGCCTAAGGGCAGTTAAAATCCTCAAAACAAATGCACAACCTTGTAAGTCAAGTGTAAAAGCTGAGACTGAATTGTTTGGTTTTCTTATGTACTGTGAAGTGAATAGGTAGCCCAGGGAGTAAAAACTGTTTGGAGAATGCAAGCTATGTTCATCTTTTGGAACGAGCTTCTTGAGTTCCCAATTCACACTGTCAGCTACACAGCCCACATGAGTGTGGTTGCTGCTGTGAACAGCACACTGAACCTTCTCCCAAGTGTAGTTTGGAAAGCCACAAATATTTTTCTTTTATTTTCATGTGTACTTATAAAGGAATGCATACTCTTATGTATGTATGTGTATTACACTATGGAGTCGGTTTCCTGATGTTGTCTGTCAGCTTTCTGCATTAGATAACCAGTTTCTCTGCCAAAACCTGTTCTTATGCAGTGATAGCCAAAGCAGTAGCATCTCAGCCCTTGTACGGCTCTCAGAGCTCTTGTGTGTGGTGGTTTATTTTAGCTTGTGTTACAATCCAGTACTCTGTCTGTCTATCCAGTGTTCCCTCAAACTGGTGAAGCTTTCAGTCCTGAGGCTGCTCAGTGCCAAGGAATTTCCAGGCTAAATGTGCCTAAAGTTAGAGATGACTCTGTACGTGGAAAAAGGAAGTGATGAGGAAAGAACAAGAGGCTTAGAAAAAAAGACAAAAAATCCAAGCAAAGGACTGGGTCAGCACTAGTTTTATATGAGGCTGCTGCAGAGCAGACTTCTGGATTTTCTCTGAACTACATTAACTTATTTGAGGCCTTGAGCTGGCTGTGAGTCCACAAGGGTGACTTGAAACTTTTCTTCTTCTATTGTTCCATCAGAAAATGCTGCCCTGGAAGCTATTTGAAAGTGTTCTCTTTTTATTTGATCCAAGCATTGTGTCCCTGGGACAAACCAATGATATGGTCTGACCAGCAAGGTTCTCTTGGCTCCTGGTGATTCTTGGGGCTGTTGCATAAACATCATGGCTATAAAATGATTAGCTGACAAAAAGTCTAAGTAACAAGGAAATTGCACCAAACCAGCTCAGTCCCTTCTAGGAGAGTAGAAGTGATAATGTTAACAAAATCTTATTGTCTGAAATGGCTGTTGCATGTGTTTTCCCACACTTACTATGTGACATGGTGGAACTGAAACACAACACATTTGAGACTGAGAATCTTATCTAACTTTTGAGGTTGGAGGTTTAGGTTCTACAAGAGATGACAGAGATCAGGACATAAATAGGTTACAAAATCGACAAGTCCAGTCTGCTCCCAAACCAGACCAGAAAAACCTGAACATAATTACAAGGATTAAATGCCAATCTTGGATAGGAGCCCTATGTGCAAGGATGGTTCAGTAATAAGATGCTTTCTAACTATTCAAAAGTGAGTAGACAGTTTCTTCTTAACATACTATTCTGTCAACACCCACCATTTCCTTACACAAACCCTGCCTCCCTCGGGTGGGAGGCTGGACTACAGGTCATGTGTTAGTCCACTGTGGTTGTTCTGTGTTAGGTGAATGAAACTTGCAGCAAATGAATGTTGTGACCCTTTGCAAAATATTGTTTGTGCTTCCCCTAGTGCATTAAAACATGGAGTGTGTGTGTCTCTTTCAAATCATGTATTTCAGCCATTTTCAGATTTCTCTGGCAGTTATTTGCCAGGGCTTTATCCTTAGTTTCTGTCCTCTTTCTGCTGGACATGAGGGATACTCTCCATGGAAGGGGATGCCATCCACTTTTTAAGGCAAAAATAGTATTTTCCAGTGTTCTAAAAAATTTGGCAACAAAGGTAAGCAGTAAAAGTTGATGCTGACATAGAGTTAAAGCAGTTTCTTGAGTGAAAAAGTATCTTGTTTATAGCTATGTAACTGCAAGGGAGTAATGGACAGCTCTTCCTCAATCTATTCTTATAACCTCTCTGATGCAGCTTTGCTGGGTGCTTAAAGGGCTTTTAAAATACATTCTGCCAAACTTACAGCATTTGCAACCCTCAGTAACACCACTTGCTTTGTTTTCCTAATGTTTCTGTAGGGTTGGGGTTGACCCAGATCAGGATCCTCCACCTACTAATGACAGCTTTCAAGTCTTACAAGGAGTAAGTAATTACATAACTTCTCTATTAGGCTGATCTTATTTTATAACGAAGAAATAGAAAACTGCAGAAGTTGTTTGCATGGATAAAACCTTTCTCTCTTAGCTGGCAAGCCAGTAGGGGATTTTGCTTTGTAATATTCAAGTAGAGCCCACTGAAAAACATTTAGTGATTTTGGTGTAACACTGTCATAGTCACATTTTTGTGTATATGTAAGGCATCACAAACCTTCCCAAATCTACTAATACACTGTAACAATGCACTTTCCTCTTCCCCACCTACCCAACATGCTTGCTTTTAGCATGCTACTGCATGAATAGTTCTTCTCAGTTCAGAGGTAATACTCCTGGCTCCTCTTCCTTAACTGATATCAAATTTTGGCCCTTGGACTTGCTTAGAAATCAATATTAAGTTTGCTAATCTGATCTCAGCTCTGGTATACCAAACCACATGCCAGCTGGATCCTGCCTAGACTGCCTATCACCTGGGGGAAGCAGAAGGAGCACGGGCAAATTGCCATTTGTATTCAGCAAACTGTTGATGTGAATCTTCAGTGAAAATTTCCATGCATCAGTAACAACCCAAGAGTTGACTTTTTTCCCTGAAATATGCTATTGGCAAACAAGATAGCTGGAAGAATGTTGTTCATAGCAGAATTTTCAGTTTTGCTCATCTATAAACTTGAGTTGATTCACAGGAGGAGTGAAAGGTCTGGAAAAAAACAAAACAACTCAAAAATTCCTCAGGCTTAACTGGGAGTTTCCTCTGTCCAGACCTTGGTTTGCACTCTTCCAGAGTTGTGCTTGACACTGATTGTTCAGCAGCACAGCTGGTTGCTTATGTAGGAACCTATTTGAGGAATTGAATGACAGGTAACTTTGGATCTAGGGGATGCTTAGGGAACAAGTGTTGTATGATGATGCTGGTGTTCAGGCTGGTCAGAGACAGATGAATGTATTTGGGATTAGCTTTTTTCATAGTGGTTTCTCCTGACTGTTTTTTTTTTGTTGTTGTTGTTGGTTTGGTTTGGTTTTGGGAGGGTTGTTTGTTTGTGTTTCTTATTGTTTAGTTTCTTTTCTCATCCTTTCTTTTTCTTTTCCTGTTATATGTTGTACAGGTAAGAGATACTTGCTCAGGAACCATCTCTTTCATTTCAGAAACTGCACTTGGCAGCTCTATGTTCTTTGTAAAAGTCTGTGTCCAGCACACAAAATAGGTGCTGAAATGGTGGAGCTGGCTACCAGTAAGGGTGAACTTTGTTATGTAACTATCTGGAAGTAACCCAGAAGTCCAGGTCTCAAAACACCTTTGAACAGTGAAGCCCATAATTATTGCATATAACCAAGGTTAGGAAGTAGTAGTATGGAAAGATGGCTTTGGCCAGTTCAGACTTTTTCAGTAATTGAGGAATTGCTGTAACAGGAAACAGAGCATGGGTATTCTGTTCTCATTCAGTGTCTGCTGTGGAAATATCATGTTTGCTTTTTCCCATGTAAACATAAAGAACTTAGCCATTTGTTTCCCTCTTTAGCTGTGCATTACATTGCTAATGTAGTCCATTAATCAGCTCCCTTTGGATTCATCTTTCTTTCACCAAGCCAAGATTAGCAGTATGTCACAGTTGAAGAAATTATATCATTTGGGATGGGGAGGGGGTGAGAATGTAATAGGTTTAACTCTTGGTGGATCATGGATTTTTGCAGGTCAGAAGTACAGAGTGTAATCCTGTCTTGTTCTTTTCCAGTAGTTTGGAAGATGATTCATACAAGGCATTCATTTGTTTTCCTGTGTTTAACTCTGGCCTCTGGCCATAACCTCCCCCAACCCCCCCATCTGAACAACAAACAACAAAACAAAAACACAAAGCAAAACACTCAAACCCTAAACAGTAACAAAAGTAAAAACAAATGCAGCTGCAGACCAGCTGGTGTGATGATTTGCAGCACAGCTAGTTAAAAGATTATATTTAACACTGTTAGCCCTTTCAAAGTTCATCCAGCATTTCTGAGATTTGACCTCCCTCAATTGTTATCTTTATATGGATTCTCTGTTAAGCACATTTCTTTTAAATGTGATATATTTAATCAGGTTTCTGAGAATTTATCAGCTATGGTAATTTCCCTCGTTCTGTCAAGGAAGCAACACACCTAAGAAAAAGCCATTAGACTTAGAGTTAGACCTAGACTTAGAGTTAAAGAAGACAACAAGCAATGAATAGGAATCAGTCTTGGAATATCAATGAGGCTTATTTGTCAGTTTGGAAGTTATTTCTATATCTGTTACTAGACTAACAGTGAGATAAGGTTTTAGACTCCATGGAACTTGGTGGTAGAGGAGTTGTTAAGGTAACTTGAGTCTGGTTCTCTGCAGTCATTTCTGGTCTTTCTAGGGAAAGTAAATTCAGTATAAGCAAGTCTCTCAACAGCTTTCTTCTGCGTTTCAAGTACAGTATTGAAGTAATTTGGCTTTTTTTTTTTTTGACATGATGTATATTATGAATTATTGGAGTGTATAGTTGTGAGTTTTTCTGCCTGAAGTAATTTAATATGTTTTTATCTTACTTTTAGGATGGCCAGGATTCTGCACAAAGGAACAGGACAAAGCAGGAAAGTGCTTGGCTCTTCAGGCTGTGGTATAGCTTTGATCATAAGTATCCTTTTGAAAACACAGTTTAGTTTCAAGGCATGAAATGTTCACTTTTTCCCTTTCCATGTACCCATATGTAGCCTTGCACATTTGATCTTTCTCTTGTTTGACTCTCAAGTATTTGACAGGCTCAAGGCACAGAACTGAAGCTTGAACTCACTGGCTCAGCAGACAGACCTTTCCTTTCCCTAATGCAGGGTGTGTGACACTTGCTGGAGGACAGAAACCACTCAGAGATGAAGTACCTTCCTAAACAATAAGACAGACAATTAACTATTTCAGGTCCTCTGATTTGTTCTATTAATGTGTGCTTATTTTCAATGATGCACTAACTAGGTTTCCAGTTCAGTGTACATGTCTAAGCCTCGACTCATTGCTCTGCAGAGCCATCTGCTTTTGTGATGAAGTCCCAAAATCTGGGGCTGATTCCTAAAGACAAAGTTCTGGGACTAAAAATACACATGAGATCCAGCTTATCTCCTTAAGCATATCCAGAAGGTACTATGGGTGTTAAAGCAGTATGTTTCTGAGGGTATATAGTACTGTACAACCTTTCTGAAGCTATTATTATACCATTGAGATAACCTTGCTTAAGATTCTGAGCAACTTTTGTGTAACTGTCTTGTATTTCATGCTTGTGGGTTTGGGGTTTTTTTAATCTACTTAATCAGTATGTTATTAATTATGACACATTAAGTATGCCATAGCTGCTCCTCCTCAACAGCTTAGAGTCACTTAGCAGAAAATGGCAAAGATAATCTTGTGGCCATGGCAAGTCACTTACACCTAGAAACCCAAAGAAATTTCAATACTAAATAATTTCAGTAAGTAATTTCTGGGGCAGATAAATATACACAATGACAGTGATAGGGTCCTAATGTTCTTGCAGTTTGCATATGAGTCTTTTCACTGGGCTCTTGGCCTTTGATTGATGAGGGATTGGTTGGAGCACAGTATTTTCCTTCTGTGCCTTGTGCACGAGGCCTTCACACCCAGGCAAACCTAGCTAGCATGTTGAAAATGTTTGGATCCTAATAGCACTTGCATCTTTGGGATAAAATCTGTTTGTGACCAATGCTTTCAGGTGCAGTAGTACTGACCTGAAGCACAGAAGGGAGTGTATGTGCTATTTTAAATATTTATAAATGTTTGTAATTCCAAGTTAACTCTTAGAATTCTCAAAGTGCCTCAAGGTCAATTTTTATTATTAAAAAAATAAAAAGAGAGACTTTGGTGTTAAAAAGCATTAAAGGATCTGGCTGTGGCTGACTGCTTCTTTTTTGTCTTTTTAAGAAGGAAGCAGAGCTGTCCTCTTCCTCTGCCTTTACAAAAGGGATGTGCCCAATGAAAGGAGTAGTTGGCAATGCTGACTTCCCTCAGCTGATGCTTGCAGAGAACAGTCCCTGCTTAGCAGCTGCAGCAAAGGCAGGGGGAATGCCTGGAGAAAATTACAGCCTAACTACCTGTTTCACAGAAATTTAAAGGATCCTGACAGTGCATTCCTTTCTTTTTTTTTTTCCCAGTGGTGATTAGCAATATTTAGGAAAAGTTTCTGTGAAGTTTGTGCCAAGGAAACTGACACTGAGAGACAGAACTGTCTTACTGTATGTAGAGATAAAAGTCTGCTCCTTCTGTTGGAAGAAGGCGTTCAGATAAGCATTGGCTGGGTGGGCTTAGATTACACAGATGGGACGATCTTTAGAGTTGCCACCTCTATATCCATGGCTAAATGGCTTTTTTTTGCTGGTGCATTCACTTGGTTTCTGGGTAGAAAGGCAGATTGTCTCAAAATTCACTCTCTGCAAGAGAGCTTAACTTGAAAAAGATGCGAGTAAGTGATGGAAAAGCGTGCTCCAGAGCTCACTATTGCCTGCACAGCTCTCTACACATGGATGAGTGGGAACTTCATTCCTGTGGAATGCAGAGTTCACTTAATGTCGTGGGCTGTTCCCTGGGTTCACCCACAACTGTTAAACATGGAGAAAACTTCAACTTTGATGAAGTAGCAGATGTCTTCAACTGGGCTTGTTTTGTCACGGCTGAGTTGCTGCCTGTCTGGCACAGGGCAGCAAGGAGCCTGGGTTAGTGCAAGGGTGAAGAGCTTGTTTCTTTCCAGGAATGGGTGTAACCACACTCTTAGTGAAGGAGGAAAGGAGGAAACATAACTCTGCTCCAGTAAACAGCTATGCCAGGCTCTGCTAAAACAGCCCCCTTTTAACCCCCTCTTCACCCTAAGCATCTTAATGGGTTGGGAGGGAAACTCATATTTACAAATGGACTTGATTCTCTCTGTGCTTAGAGGCCTAAGAAAGTAACTAGAATGCATGCAACTTATATATTTGTATTTAAAATGAAATTGATTGATTCATGTGCTAGTCAGGATTAACATGCTGCTCTTTAACAGAGACATGTATTTAGACTTTGGGTATTTTTTTCAGGCATATCATCAGTGTGGAGTACTCACGTGAAAAGTGTGGATTTAAATGGGCACAGACCTGTAAAATAGGGAAAAAGACACTTTCTTTTCCCACACCCATGTCCCCTCAGTGTCATCTAGGTAGCACTGCTTTCCTTTGGCACTCTAGTACATGGTTCTTGCATACAGTTTTCCTTTTGCCTTTCTGAGCCTCCATGTAGTAAATCCATGTGCACTGCAGAAATATCTGTGAGCCTTACCAGGTAATATCTCTGGTTGCACCTCTGTGGCTCAGTAACCAACGGATCAAGTGGCTATATTGCTTTGAGGATGTTGAATGAACAGAATTTCTGTATTTCCCTATATTGAGCCTCGCAGGAATGTCACCTTGCTGCCCATGCCTTGTAACCTTGACACCCATCTTCAGAGCAGAAATACCCTTGGACCCTTCAACACTAAAGCACCTTTGCTTTCTCCTTTCTACTTGAAAGCACAGAAACTGGAAACATTGCAAGTGTTTGAAAGCTGTAAGAAGAAAGTTAGCTAGTGGTCCTTGCAGAAGATTTGTGATTAAAGAAACTGCCCTTGAAACAATCAAGGGCAAAATGTTGGGAGGGTGTTTTATGTACAATTATTGCATATCACAGTTTAAAGGCAGAACCACATTTATGTACAATTATCTCTTTATTTTCAATAGTGGTTTTCGAGCCCTGGTGTGTTTTCCTTAACTACTTCAGTTATTTAAAGCCAATTCTCACTCACAGTGGCCCTCCGCTGACCACAACGCTGCCCAGCTGGTGTGGCCTGATCGCCCGCTGTCTGACAAGTCCCCAGGTCTATGATGTAAGTAGAACAATTCAATACCTCTGGGTTTTGTTCTTTATTTATTAAACTTCAGCAAATTGGTGTTTTTTCTTAGGTAATGTCCTAGTTTCAGCTGGTCTGATAGACATACTGCAAGAAAGTGCTTGTTTTCCTAGACAGAAAAGATTCTCTCCCCTGAGGCAAAACCTTCTGTTGTTTGGGATCAGGAATGATCTTATTGTTCATATACTACATTAGAAAAATAACATTTAAGGATATGGGGAAATTACATAGTCAATAACCCAGTTCAGTGAATCACTTCAAAATATTCAGTCCCTTCTCAAGACTTTTGGACAAGATTCTTTGCCTGTTGCTGCTAAACTTTGAGGTCTCCTTAGAGATGTCATTGACACATTTACCCAGCTGGGAAAAAACCTGGTAGCACATCCCTTCATTGTTTGCACTGTGAAATTTGAGATCAGATTTCAGAAACTGTTCATCAGTTACTTATCTCAGACTAGCAGGTCACCACACTGTCTTTACAGCTGTCTTGCAATAATTAATGCTCTATTCTCTTATTACTCTTGTAGTATCCTGATACTTGCTATTCTTATCTGTACAGTGCTTCTGAAATCTGCAACCTTTCACTAGCTGCTCGTAAATAAAACCATAGCACTATGTGGGACATCTCAAATTTGCAGGTTTTCTGGAATATTAATATCTCTATGCTCAAGTATTCTTGGACCAGTTGTCTAATAATCCTTTCCTAGAGAGTTATGAATTCTAATTGCAGCTTTGAAGTCTTTCCCTATATTTCATCATTACCCTACATTGGTATCATTAGCATCTTACTTGTAACTGACAGAAAAATTTCAAAGATCTTTGAAAAGACCTGTTGCCCATTTGGAACTACAGCAATGGAAGAAAATTACCTAGTTCCCATCTTTGCAATGGCAGTGGAGGCCTTAAAACATGGCCAGATTGGAAGTCATCCATCAGACCAGTTAGCCCACTTGTGCATTACCCATGTCTGTCTATGTATGATCTTATGAGATTAATTGTCCAATAACTGAGGATCTAACCAGAATGAACATGCAAGCTTTGAGTCTCACTTTCTCTTATAGTTGGCTCTTTTTCTTCTTTTTTTTTCCCTCATTACTCATCATTGTTGGCTACTACCAGATGTGGAAAGTTATTATTTAATGGATTGGCTCAGTGATACACACAGGACATTAACTTCATTAAAAATGCTTGTAAGACTGTATACTTTAAGGTGTATAATATGGAACTTTTCTATTGTATTCTCTTTCCTGTTCCTATTTCAGCGCATTGCTGCCTTTGTCTTAGGAAAAAATATAATTTTGAAGTTTTATTTCTAGCTTTTTCTCAAGATTTCTGAACCCTGCAGTTGCTTTGTGTCTTTTTGTTTCCTTACGTGGCTGACTTTGCTACAGCACTTGGCTGTGACATTTCATTACTGGTTAATAAGCTGTGGAATATTTTTGCCTTTCTATAAAATGCAGGTAAAGCAACAGAGACAGCCATGTCTTTGTGGGGACAGAAACTGCTTGGAATAGTGCTTTTGTGAGGTATTTCCAGGAAAATTAAATGGTACACCTGTGAGAATTAAAGAGTGAAGATTTTCAGTTGCAAATACTTAGTAAAGTATAACATAGCTGTAAAATATGTTTCCCAAACAAGTGTTAAATCCTGGATCTCATTCCAGGTGCATGTCTGAGTTATGATATCTCTACAGAGAAGAAAGCAAAAAGTGTGTGGCTATGCTGACTGTATATTTGTACATTGTTTTTAGCTTTTGTTGTTTTGGGGTTTTTTCCTTCTCTGACTTTATCACAACCTTACTTAAAATTCAGTCTCACTTCCACAAGTGGGAGTAGGTCTTCTTAATTAAATGCCAAAGGGGGGTTCAAAAGTCTGAAAGTCAAATAATCCTACAATGCAGCCCACCCACAACTTATTCCTCAGCATGAGATCGTGTCCTCTAAGTGTCAATTTGCATGTGTAGGGCTCTGAGTCAGCTCACAGGGGTGAGGTACAGTGGATTTTTTCCAGTGATGATGTTACTGTTCCTTGCTGACATTCTCCCACTGCTTTAAGGCTGTGCCACTAGTCTGCTTCCAATCCAGACAGACAAGTCAGAATTTAAAACATGAAAAGTGGCTGCAGTTAGCAGTTAAATTTTGAAAATTTGAATTTTAATCACTAATTTTCTCTTCAGGTTTTATCTTCAGTGCATGACCAGTTGGCAGGGCTTTCCAGCTTATCCCAAACTGATGTAGATCACATTTTGCTTTTCCTTTTGAAATGTCCTTTGAAACTTGTAGTAATTTTCTGTTCTATCAGTCATTTATTCCAACTGAAAGAAGCACTCCTAGAGATAATTTTTTGTTGTTTGTTTGTTTCAGGGCTCTTCCACACTTAAAAAAAAATTATTTCTTGCACATACACAGTATGACAACTTGGTATGAAACTAGAATGAATTGAAGTAATTTATAAGTATGCAAACCCAGCGAAGAAACTAGATTTGCCATCTTTGGAGGAGATACCTCTCAAAATGGATAAGAAAACTGTTCAGCCAGGCTTCCCCCTTCCCCCTCCTTAGTGGTTCTAGCTTCATAGCAAAAATTACTTAGTTTCTTTGGTGAATTTAAATCCAGCTGAGAAAGAGAGAAACTAAACGGAGCATCAGGTTTAAGTTGGAATATATTTTGCATGCATGGTACTTGATGCTTTCATTTTGGATCCACAAGATAAGTAACTCCTAGTGCAAGTTCTGTTATCTGCGGTGCCTGTGCTGTGTTCAGCACCAGCATCTGTGATGACTGCCAGCACTTTGCATGTGCACTGTACTTTGCTTGTACTTTTTTTTAATGTTTTCTTAGGAGGCAATAAAGACTGGCTTTGTCAATAGTAACTAATTTAAAATAAGCTTTTATAACAAAAAACATCTCCTGCATGCATTCTTAGGAGCAGGAACAGCTTTTACCACAAAGAGGACAGTCTGCAGAGAAGTCCCTCAAGGTCATGGTCAGCACATCAAAGCAGAATTCAGGCTTTTGCAGAGTTCTGGATTCAGGACTTTAGCCATTCCAGTGTGTCAGTTTAAGTAGTGTTGTTCAGACCTGTGTTTCTGAGTGAACTGAAGCTTTTCCAACAGAACCGTAGGGGATTGCAGAGGCCTGTTCAGGGTTATTCTTGGGAGTATTTCAAGTCTCTGTGGATCTATTTGGATACATTTCCTGTCTTTCTTGAAAGGATTGTTCATGCTGCATGAAGCATGATAGGTTTATTCACCCATCCTCTTTGTTTGCAAACATAGTAAATCTGTGTAGTACATGAGATTTTTCGTGAGTGTTCCTGGAGAAATAGAGGAAATTAATTAATTAAATAAATAAATAGTACTGCTGCTTGCAGTACTATTCAGAATGGAAACAAATAGGTGGACCTTGGCTTGTACGAGGCAATGTTTGTTCACTCCCTTGAGAGAAAGTTCAGTGTTTCTCTGGAACTGTTCATGTAAGTGTAGCCTGGGACAAACTAAGAAAGTCTGAGTCAGGACTTGCCAAATAGTATGAAGCCTGTGACCCTCCCTTTCAGTATCATGCTCCCAAGAGCTCCTCAGCCTTTTGGGGAAGTTCAAGTGCAATGTGTTCTTACAGTTTCTGATAGCTGGCTGCAAGGATTCACTGTTCAATAGCATTGTGGAGACAGGAGATGCTTTGGGACCTTGCTGCAGCCACTTCACACCTGGTGGCCCTGGTACAGCAATACCTTCTGGTGCTCTGTTAGCTCTGCCTTCCCCTCCTTGGTGCTTCTCCAAGGGCAAACATCATAAAGGGAAACGTGTGATAGACCTTAGCAACTTCTTTGACTTTTTAAAACATAATCAGTCAACAGTCACAAACTGCCTGCCAATTCTTGCTCATTTTTCTGTTTTTCATCCTTATTTGAATGCCTCTTCTTCAAAACAATATATATACAGATAGCAGATTTTCTTAAACTGATTATTTTGTGACCCTTTTAATAATTTTGGTCATATAGCTGAACCCTTTAATTTCTCCTTTTTTCCTTCTATTTAAGATGGGGCCAGTAGGTCAGTTTTTTCTTTGTTATCAAAAAAGCAAGTGTCCTAATTTGTATTTGGTCTTTGAGAACAGTGCTCTCTATCAGACTAACCCTGTCACAAAAAGGCAATGATAAATTTGGATGCCATAAAGGTTCAAAGAAATTAGTATTCCTTCGAAGTAGGGCTTGTCTTGCACCCAACACTGAACTGCACCATTTTTTTTTGTTGATTTTGGCAAACTCCAGACATCTCTTCTAGTCCTCGTCAGTTATATATTCTGTATCATCTAGAGGCTTCTGCTGCTTCATTTTGTCTGATTATCTTTCTGACATAATGACAGGAAGCTTTCCCAGGAAGTTTTATTTAGCTAGGAGCTGCATTTTTCATCATGGACAGGTTAATCAGCATTTTCAATCTCCAGTGCCCTGAACTCCTGTTCTGCAGTAGAGGCAGTGCTTTCTGTTCACGTTGATCACAGACATCCCATCTCACATGGGCTGTGCTCCCCTTCCTTTGCCGCAGTGGAAGAAAATGATGTATGTGGAGAACACAGCCTGATCCGTGTCCAGCCTACTGAGGGAACAGCAATACACATTTCAGCTCCTGCTAAGCAGTACAGAGCCATCCATGTGGGGAAATAATTGCTTTCAGTTGCAAGAAAGCAAGCTTATAGTACTGATTAGAATATTCTTCAAATATGAAGAAAACCCATTTTCTGACCAATTCAGCTATTTTGCCTTTTACCATGTTAAAAAGGACTGGAACACGGTGCAATTGCTGTTAATACATGTTAATGCTGTGATAGAGAAATTAAGTGCTTTATTACACTTTGGCAATTTCTATTCTCTGACTAAATATTTCATTCTATCTCTGTCAAAATAAATTTACAGAGTTTTGTGAGCCACTTCGTTAAATTTTTTTGAGCCATTTTCTTCTTTGAGAAGAAAACACATCAGAACAAGTTACAAAACTATGAAGCAAGCACTTTGTTGTATCCATCCTTTATGGCTCAGGAGCACTCCAAAGAACTAGGTCAAGTAATTCTTTATTTAGTAATAGGTAAAAGCAAGGAGATAGTTTGAAAAAATATTGTTAGTTCTCGATGTGGAACAAAAAAGTGTTGAGGAACCCTTGAATATAGAGATTTTGCGTTTTGTGAGTTCTTATTGACTTGCATGAAAAGTTTACTAGTGAATTTGGCTAATCAGCAACGGATGCAACTCTGTATCTGGAGTGGCTCAACTGTGCTTGGTCTCCTGTACTGCCTTCTAAATGGTCATGCAAAACCCAATATGTACCACTCATCTCTTGTACTTCTGGTGTACTTCCAGTGCTACTAAATCCCGGGTTACCCGTTCCATAACCTAGTTCTTGGCTTCAGCTCCCTCTCATCTCTCCCCAGTAGCAGTAGTTATACAGGGAACAGTAAGCTGATTTGCAAACACTGGGTTCAAGGTTATTTTTAACATTTCTTAAGGTGGAACCTTATCTCTTCTGTATTAACATGTAGGTAAATTCTTCAGTTATGTTCTGGGCAAAGAAAGGTGCTGTGCACTCTATAGAGATTTTTCTTTTTTTTTTTTTTCTTTTTTTTTCAGAATCAGGAGCAGCTTCGAGAAGAGGATTCTGATTTTATTCTGAATGATGGTGACCTTACTGTGACATATGGTGATACAACAATAACTGCAAATGGCTCTTCTGGCCCCCATACAGCTACCACTAACCTTGACAGCAGGAGAACAAAAAGTAGTTCAGAGGAAGCACTGGAACGTGATTTGGGAGCAGCAGATCATGAAGTTACAAGCAGGGGTACCCGGCTAGTATTTCCTCTGGAATACAATGCATGATTACTGACTCAGTAAAAATAACTCTTGCTCTGTGAATGGATCAAGGAAGACTGCAGGCCACTGTGTCACTTGAGGTGGGGGTGTTTATTTAAACAAGTTAACATGCATAAGTGGTTTTACTAGGGTCTGAAGATGTCACCTATTTTTTACTCAAGATGCTGACAGTGGGGTTTTCTATATGTCTGAAAACAGACAAATGAGAAAACTGGTTGTTCTCCTCTTTCCAGCTGCTTATCAAATCCAAGTATAACTAGCATGCTGCAATTGTCTTGTTCAGCTGCAGCAGCTCTCTCTCTGAAGAGAGGTACATGAAAATGTTGTCATAGAACTGAGCTTGTCTTGGCTTAGCTTGAAAATGTGAAAGGACAACTATAAACTTGATCATTATTAAGAGACAAAATAGATTGTGTGTGTATCTGAATGTGAAGAGATCCATTGTTAACTTTTCTCGTGAGGCTGAGGAAACTCAAGTGAATGGGACAGTAAACATTAAGGTTACAGATGTGTGAATGAAAGGCTGGGGAATCTGTTATTGCAAAATGTACTTAATCTGTTTCAGGGAAAAAAAGGCAAAATAAGATTTCTTCGCTGGCCAGCTGTTTAAATAGGAAGGCAATGAAAGCTACTTGTCCCTTTAGCTTTGGGCAACTTGACTATTACTCTTAGCCTAACTTCTAGTGCCTCAAAAGAAAAATATCCAGCTTCCTGTGGTCTAGGATGTACCTGAAGCCAATGTGAGCCTGGGGCTGGGCTCTCTTGGGTAGCAGTCGCAAAGTAAAACTTTCTTTCATGTGAAGACAGTTGGAAACTTGGATTGGGGAAAACAGCAGATAGGAGGAGGAGAGAAGAAAAGAGAGAGAGGCAGTATTGAATTTGAATGCAACCAGGAGGTTTCATATTGCTCAGAAGAATTCATGGACTCTGCTTACAGTTCTTGTGTGTGATAAACAGCAAACATCTAATTAAAACAGACAAACAAATACTACTGTTTTTACCATTTGTGACTATCCCAAAAGAAAGCTGTTTACCCTTGTTCTCTTTTGCAGAGTAGATGTGAAACTTCAGTGGGGCATTGCACAACAGCATAAAAGCTACAGAAGAGATGAACTGTAGTATCATCTTAAATGTGAAAAGGGAAAAACCTCTGACTAGTATTTAGCCCACTTACATGTAGGCTAGCTTTAACTTATTGCTAAATGCTTTTTAATTTCCAGATGAGGAGATAATAATTGTCTTTGCCAATAGCTGAAAATGTATGCTTTGAAGAGCCTTTCAGCTATTTAAAGCATGCTAAAATGTGGTTTCATTCTCATGTCTCAAAAGATTTATTTTTTTAAAGAGTTTGTGGCCCACTAACGTGATGTAATATCAGTTTGTCCAAAAAAGTGTGTTTTTCTTGCTGCCATTTCAGTTGTTCCTCTCATAAAATTGTGTGTGAGTAAATACCCACCCTGTTTTTCCTTAACTATTAAACTTATTGGGTTAACCTCAGTACATGAACTTCCTGCTGCAGAGAAACTTTGCAGTTGTGTTGTCTAGTCTGCTTTCTTTCAAATGTGTTCTCTAATGAGTGATCTACCTCCCTGTCTGCCCTTCAAAGGTAAATTCATAAAGGGTATTGATCTGTAATGACTGTCTCACATTATTAACCAGGAGGAAACCAGGAGTGTTTTTGTGGAAAAATTGTAAGACCAATATAGAATCACAGAATATTCCCAGTTGGAAGGGACATACAAGGACCATCAAGTCCAGCTCCTGGCCCTGCATAGCACCATCCCCAAGGATCACACTGTGTGCCTGGGAGTGTTGTCCAAATGCTTCTTGAGCTCTGTCAGGTTTGGTGCTGTGACCACCTCCTTGGGGAGCCTGTTCCAGTGTTCAACCACCCTCTGGGTGAGCAGCCTTTTTCTAATATCCAACCTAAACCTCCCCTGACAGAGCTTCAGGCCATTTCCTGGGCTCTGTCACTGTCACCAGAGAGAAGAGATCAGTGCCTGCCCCTCCTCTTCCCCTCCTGAGGACGTTGTAGACTGCAATGAGGGAGCTTTGCTCTTAAATGGTGCAGAGTAACAAACCCTCATGAAGGTCACTGAGCAGAACAATTCCTTTTCAGGCCTGCATGTGTTTTGCAAAAAAAAAAAAGCCAATTCCCTTCACTTCCCTGGGAGAGCAGGCAGTTTATCAGTTAAAGCTGAGGAGCAGATCCTGTGACTGCCAAGAGCACTGCTACAAACAGGGGCCCAACACTGGAATTTTCAGGGTGTTTTCCATGAGAGGTGTTCCAAGTGCTGCTGAGGCTGGCTCCAGGAGCAGCTCTGATCCTGCATCTCCAGTTATCAGAAAGAAGGAACACTATGGAACACTATGACAAGTGTGTTTACACTCTGTGTTACATGTCTACTATGCAATGTAAACTGGCTTTTCTGATAAGCCTGAACAAGGGTGACGTGTATCACATACTTGGTACTTGACCAAGTCTAGCCCTATTCCAAGGATGCATGTTTTCTGGCCAATGAAAAGACAAAAAAAAAATTTATTTACTTTTACAATGAAGGAATTGCCTTTGGGGAAAGAACTGCAGGAATTTTAACTGGAGGAGAGAAAAAAAATTTCTTTTTTTGGCTGAACTTCCGAAGAGCTGATCTGAAGCAAGTAAATAGCAAAGATTAAAATTACTATTATTAATGAAATGATGCTACTATGTTTTACTCCTGGGTGGGAGGGAAAGCTCTCACAGTAGCAATTCTAGCAACCTTAACAGATATTGTGAGCTGCTCATGCTACTTAGGAGGATTCTGTGATTTTTGTCTTTCTAATAAGATTGGCATGGTCCTTCATGAATAATATCAATTTAACTCCAATTGCAGTCTCTCTTTAGACAGTATTGGTCAGCAGAATGTCTTTTAGACTTATCCTGGACAGTAAAACCCTAAGAACTAATATGCTTCACATGCCTTTCAAAGAAAGGTTCAGTGTTTCTTTTAACTCTGCAGCAGCTCCCTGGAATAACATGCTTGACCTCAGCCTTGGCAGACATGGTGTCTGCTTCTGCACAAGTGTGGGAATGGAATTTGGATACTCTCAAGCCTAAACTTCATATGCTTTGCTTTAACATTTGGGGGAGGACCATTTTGGGGGAGAAACAAGAGAAGTTACAGATGCATCAGCAGGGAGTATTCCTCTTCAAAATTACTGAACTCATGACCCACTGAAATTTTAGAAGAAAGGGAAGACAACCCATGACTAGGAGACACAGACCATCCTGGAGAAAAGCAGCCAGTGAATATCTTGGACTGGTTATGAACAATCTTGGTTATAATCAGACTTGCAGAAAGTAGGACAAAGCTGCTGAATAGGTTGAACACATTAATCAGTCTAAATCATGTAGGTTAACAAATTTAAATATCCCTATATTGGAAAACACTCTTTGTAAGAAGCAGCCCATGTAAACCTTATTTTCAATGCAGAAGTAGGGTCTTGCTTCCCAAGGTTTAGGGCAGGGCTTAATATGGTGCAGTGAAAAACCACAGACACTTTTTGGTCTGGAATTTTTGGGATTGCCATTCTGAAAAAAAACTTCCAGTACAAATAAGCCTGCAAAGTGAAAGAGGAGGAAAGTGTGGAGGAAACAGTGAATTACAAAGCCAGGAAATGGTTTAAACAGGCAGCTCTACTGTGGGAACAGCACTGTTAACAATTGCTATTCTTAATCTTGCAGTGCTAAATGCTGAGAAGTTAAGTTGGCTTCTGCATGCCTTATCTAAAACAAGAGCAGTGGGATAATGCAAAAGTAATAAAACCACCCATCCTAACTGATCACAAAATTAAAGGCTTTTACAGGGCAGCATTGACTTGTTTCTACTCCAGAGCAAGGAAAGTAACTTTGAACAATTTTTTTAAAGTAACCTCACATCATTACTATGTTTTCTTTATTCTAAAATGCCTATAGTAATCTTGAGAGCAGTTCTTAGGCTAATATTAGTGTGATAAATATGGAGGAGCCTTATGAAACATGCACACATAAAAACAGGATGCAAAGGCTTATCTAATATTTGAGTCTGTGTTGCAGATTCAAATGACATTTCGTATCTTCATTTGATACTTGCAATTTCTGTAAGTTTTTATGGAAATTAAACAGTTGCTAAAAAGCAATTGAATAGTAGAATCAGTTCGGATTTTTAGGTAATAAAATGATTATCTGGTTTGGCTGCTTTATTCACTCTTCCTCTGGTACTTTCTTGATAATAATCTATTTTGCACTGCCCCACATCCAAAATGCCAATCGGTTTGAAGATTTATCTAGGGACTGAATGTTAACTGGCTGAGACAGCTCATTATAATTTATACTGGAATAAAAGACTTTATTAATTGCCTGCACTGTTTCTATCAAGGAACTTGCTGGTGGAGAAAGATACCTGCAGGGAGGGAAAGAAGCCCTGGCTTACTGAACACCTGCTAAGCTGCCATGGGTTAAGCCCGTGCTCCCCTCAGATTCTTGTGTAGCAGAGCCAGAAAGGATTTCTATTGGTGCACGCAAGGGAACGTGCAATCTTTGTCCTAGGGAAATTAAAAATACTTGGGTTATTTCTAGCGTTTATTAACATAATAATTTTCTGAAGCCCCATTTCCTGCAGTTCTTTAACCTTTTGGAACTTGAAAATGTCACATATAAATGTTAGATATAGATTTTTAAAAAGGAGAGAGGGAGGCAGAATAGTCAAACTTCACTTTGGTGCCTGAGTACAATTTCAAAGCTATGCTACACTGCTAACTTATGCAAATTTGATTAATTAAATGGCAATAATTTGAAATGCTGCAATTAAAGATTGCTTTCCTGCTTCTAATTGAAAAAAACCCCTCAAGATTTGCATTCCCTCAGAGAAAGTGGATGCCCAACTTGAAAGGTTTTTGCTGCAATGTTAAAATACTTAACTTTAGGCTATGAGAAATGAATTGGATTTATTTTTTAACTAGTAAAATCTCTGAAGTTGTTATTACTGAGGCTGGGAGAAGTAGGTCATGCAGTTCCGTGTTGTAATATATTTATGACTTTTGTTTCCAGACTTTAATTTAATCAGGGAGGTTATCCTCCACTGCTTGATTTTGAATTTCAGTCCTAAATTGCTTGGCTTGAATGTCTTGATGTTGACACAGATTAATACCAGAAAGCAGAACACCAGAAGGCGTTCTCCTGGATCGCATCAGCCGATTAGTAATAGCTGTTGGGAAATATCAGCTTCCAGCACACGGGGTCACTTGAGGTAAGTTTGTCTGATTTGAGATTGGGATATCAGAAGTAAAGAAAGAGAGGTAAAATCACATGACCCATAGCTGGTTCTGGTGGAGCAAGGAGAATGTAAGCCATCCAATGACATCCCAAATTTGCTTCTTTCCTTTAAGGGAAACAGGCTGCTATGCCTTGCCTTTGCAGTTGTAGGCTGGCTGCTACAGGTTGCCTGTTAATTAGTTTTGGTCTGTTCATAATGCTCAAGAGCAGAAGCAGCATTTAACCTGAATTTTCAGTTTACCATTCTTGTAGCTCTTACTCTTCTGCCATGTAAGATATAAACATATCAATAAGGTTTCAAGAGGTGTCTTAGGGTTGCTTCAAACATAAAAATGCACTAGGTATCCAAAGCATATTATGCTGTCCTGACTAAGACTGCTGTGGTAGATGGTCTGTCCAAAACTTTTGGTGCTTCAGTTCCCCTGAGGCACCTAAAGCCTGCATAGTGTGATAGGTTCAAGCTGGGGGCAATCCAACTGCTGTTAGGGAGGGCTGTAATGTAGCTTAATCCTATCCTTCCAAGAGATAAACACAATTTCTTGTGTGCAAGAAACTGGGTGCTACTGCACCAAATGTCTTTAACAATGCTGAAGTAATTGCTGTTAGAACTGGAATATAGTCCTGTATCCCCTGACCCATCCTCTTCATCGTATCGACAGCAACACAACAGCTGTCCTTTCAATATTTGCACTTGAAGCAGTGAGGATGTAAGGAGAACAGAACTCTCTGCAGTACCAAGGCTTGGTTTCTTGGTCTTCAGCACACAAATAGTGAGCAGGTCTCGAGTCCTAGTTTGCAAACTCAGCATCCTAAAGAGGTTAAATGGCAAGAAGTAAAGAGAGAGAGGTATCATTTAAATACAACAGTGGGCAGGGAGGAGAGAGAAAGCAAAATATTGTGAAAGCTCTCCATGTTGTGGAGATAGTAGCAGTGGAGGATGGGGAATAAACACCTGCTGGGCTTCCTGCCACTGGCTGGCTTGTGTACAAGCTTGGCTAAACTTCCATTCATGTGGACAAGATACTGCAGTAACTTCAGCTTTGAGCCGCTTGGTTGAGGCTTCATCCAAGCATTCTTTTCTCAAGAGAAGGAATGTTAGTGCTGCTTGGAACTCCTGCTCTGTCAACAAGTTTCAAGTTAGGTATGAAGATGGTGTTACTGTTCTGGGTAATATCACCTTTCCATTTCTTATTACTTCCTTACTTGAACTAGACCTTGGAGTCACTGGGAAGTAGCAGGTACAAGGTGGTGGTAGCTTTTGTGGAGTTCATTGTTTCACACTGAGTTACACCATTGGCTACATTAGAACAAATAATCATAGTTGTCATTTGTAGTCATCAGAAATATGTCTTGTCTTTTCTTATTTGGCTGATAGTAATGCAAAACTTACTTTGGCTTGACACATTTGTGATACACATGAACTTTGTATTTTTATCTTGGAAGTGAAAAAGGCTGATACTGTCAGGTCTTTCCTCAAGGCAAAGCCAGCAACTCAGCTCTCTTCTCACAGTGCAGAATTGATACGGAGTTCCCTTCCTTAAAATCTAATTAATAATTTCCACCTTGGAGCATCTCCACCCTAGGAAGGGGTGGAGTAAAAATTAAAAAGTAAAAATTAGACAAAAAGTAAACATTATTATGTAGAGAAATAAATACAGATTTGCATCAACATGGCTGGGATAGAGAGGTGTTATAACTTCTAAATCTGTTGTTAGAAAGAGTGAATGATGATGCAGACAAAGGAGGTCTGGATTATATACTTCATTTTATAAGATATTTGGAAAGTCTTTTCCCAAGTAGCCTTGGCTCATGCTGTCTTAGTCACTGTAGGAAGATGAATCTATGAGGTTTAATAACTGACCATTTATTCTCTGTTCTGTTTCTCATCTTTTCACCAGTTTTCACAATGGAGAGAAGTTACTAGCACTGTCATCTAGAGATTTGTAAGGCTGGATGTGGAGAAGGGAATCATAGGAAAGTGAAAAATGTGCAGGATATTCAGGTAATTTTGGAACCCAAAATGAGGTGTTGCGCTTAGTGAAAAGCATTTCCAGTGCGTGTGTGCCTACAAGTGCAACAGCCTATAAAATAGCTGCTTGTCTGTCAGAAAGAGCTTGGAGTCATCCTGGTTAAGTGTTCAGAAGACAGCAGGAGTGATTAAAAAGACAATGCTGAGAGCTGAAGCCAAACTCACAAACCATCTGCTGCACTATAAGTCCAGTGCAGGAGCTGCTCGCCGGTGCTGTCCAGAGCAGCGATGTGTGGGTGGCTTTGCCAGTCCCCTGAGAGGATGTGAGGTGGAGCCTTGGCTGACATACCAGAGGAGAGTCTGCTCTGTCTTGCATTATCCTATCAGATATAGTCAGTAATTTTTCAGTATGCTAACATCAGCTATTTGAACTGGATCAAACAAAGGAGTGGAAATAATGAAAAGAGACGGTGATGAGAATTTAACTCTGTTTGGAGAGCTAGAGACATTCTGCACGCTGACTTTCTTTCCCCAGACATTCTGTGTTTTCCTAAACATACTTAATAAAGGGCATTTGTTAATACAACATTGCTTCTGTTCCAAGACTAGGGCACCTCTGCCAGGACTGTGTTCAATATTCTCAAAGAAACTGAATTTTGTTAATTCAGGTATCTATTATCTTTCCTAACCAAGAGTGAGTTCACAAAGTAAAAACTATTCCTGCTAAACTAATCCACAGTCCAAGACAAAGTGATTTCTGAGAAGCACTCAAATAAGCCATGTGTGTTTTGAAGTTAGAAGCTTTGAAGTTAGGAGATTTCTTTTTCTTTCAAGAAGATTTAGAAGAAGAATAAAAAGTGACAGCTTACATTCAGTTTTTGTGTAGGGTAACACTTGAAAATGTGACTATTTCTATATACACTATGTGTCCTGAGACATTTGATCAATTAAATAAAATTATCAAATCCATCCCTATTAAAAATCTTAAACAAATCCATGTCTGCTCTCTTGTTATGGGACAAGAAATTGAATTTAAATACTAAATGATTACATACAATCTGAAAAAGGGAATTATAACCTGAGGTAAATGCACAGGTATCTTGAAAGCACCTTTTGTTTGAGAAAGGATGAGTAATTAAACACATGCCAAAGCTATAGAGAGAAACTTGGTTTATGGCATGAAATTTTCTGTAACAATTGCAGTACTGAAATGCATCTGTCTTTTGCTAGAACTGCCAGCCTTGTCTGCTCAGCAGTGCTTTTAGTTTTTACACTACAATGAGGAGAAAGTACTTCTCCATGGTTTGCTGTGCCCCACTTCTTTCTGTACATTGGTCATCCTGTGCAGAAAATAGTTTCTGTGCTATTACAGCAGAGAGTTTATCTTGTGTGGTAGGTTTTGAAACAGCAAGCAGAAGTTGCACTCAGTAGGAAGCAGAGCTTTCCTGGTGCCCTCCACTGTGTGGGAGGTATCCAGCTCCCAGACACTGGACCAGATGCTGTGGGGTTGGATGTGGCTGTGGAGCTCCAGCCACCTGCTCCCACCCAGGTCCCTGGCACTCAGACCTCGATAGACCAAGTGCCAGCTGGGTTAACTGAAGAGTGGGATTTGAGCTGTGTGTATCCATGGGCAGTGATGGGGTTTAACCCCAGCCAGCAACTAAGGCCACAGAGCCATCAGTGGGATGGGGGAGGGAATCACAAGGACAAAAGGGAGAAAACTTGTGGGTTGAAATAAAGACAGTTTAATAGGTAAAGCAAAAGCTGTGCACACAAGCAAAGCAGAACAAGGAATTAATTCACTATTTCCCACGGGCAGGCAGGTGTTCAGCCACCTCCAGGACAGCATGGCCCCATCTCACACAGCAGTGACTTGAGAAGACAAACACCATCACTCCAAACATCTCCTGTTTCCTTCTTCTGCCCCCAGCTTTACATGCCGAGCATTAGGCTACAGCATCTGGGATACCTCTGCAGCCAGCTGGGGTCAGCTGTCCTGGCTGTGTCACCCCCAACCCCTCGTTCACCCCAGTCTCCTCACTGGTGGGTGAGGAGCAGAAAGGGCCCTGATTCTGTGCAAGACTGCTCAGCAACAAGGAAAATATCCCCGTGTTATCGACACTGTCTGCAGTGCCAAAACAAATCCAAAACATAGCCCCACACTAGCTGCTCTGAAAAAACTTAACTTCCCCAGCCAAAACCAGCTCAGCTGGGCTTTTCAGCCAACAGCAGGAATTTGGGGTTAGACCCCAGAGAGGCAGTGGTGTTGAGCAGATTCAGGCAGTGAAAGAGAGGGGACCCCAAGGTGCATAGTGCACTTTCATCTAATGGATCATGGGGGAAAGCCTCTTCAAGCACAAGAAACACCCACGTTGCTAAAACCCTACTGGAAAAATAAACAGGGCAAGATGTGATTTACCCAGGACATTGGTATTTAGAAAGGGAGGAGAAGGGAATGCCAGCATATTTCTATAAATTTCCTTTCACTAGGAAGGAATTAACTGTTACAACGCTATGGTCAAATATATCTGCATGGGCCAGTGCAGCAGTATGTATTAAAAAAAAAAAATTCCAAAAAGCTTCTAAAAAGGAAGGTGGTCCATACCGGGCCTTTAGCCAACAAAATCTGCAAAGATGGATGTACACTTTATCTTGTAGAATTTCACACTTTATTTGGAGAATAATACTATGCTTGTATGAAAGCACTTAGTATACAAAAAAAACACCCTGATTTTACCTTTTAGCAGTTAGTCCAAAATTTGACTGTCAAATCAGGATGTAAAGGATTTCAAAGGCTGCAAACTTCACTCTGTATTAATTGTACTTATAATATTACAAGTATTCAAATTACTGATTTGTTAGATACGTCTAATAGTACAGTTGTTTTAAATTAAGGAGTAACTATCATCTTCCCTAGATGCTTTTTACCTTCACTAGTTTAAAACCTCTCAATATTGGAATGAACTTCTCATAGGTAGAGCAGTGATGGAGCCTTGCAGGCATACAGAAATAAGTCCCAGGAATTATTCTGTAGGGCCCTAGACTACTTGTATATTTCCCAGATCAAAGCATCGTTAGAAGATGAAAAATTTTATTAATTAAATGTCTAGCTCACAATTATTCGGGCTATTCTGTAACAGATCACAAGAGAGTTCTCTCCCACTTATCCCTGGACCTTTTCTTTCATGCAATAGTAAAGATTTTAAAAATAATGTTTATTAAAGGCACAGCCTAACTCTTCTGAAGGACAGGATTTTTCTGTGAGGACTGGGGCATCACTCACCTGCTCAGTAGCCACTAAAGGAGTTTCACTCTCTGCATACTGAGGAGTGCTCCAAGGTCAGCCCTCAGGAGCTCAGTGTCTCAGAACTGGAATCCCTCGTGGCAGGAATCTGTGAAGCTGTAAGTACAGGCGTGACCAGACACACTTTGACAGCTCCAAGCAACCTGAAATTCAGTTTAGAAATAAGCCAAGTTTATGCAGTCCTAAAATTGCTGACCAGCTGTTTCCTTCAGGGGTAGCATTACCAATTTACAAGCAACGTGCTAACCTATGGTAGAGAGCTAAAAGCAGCAGGAGAGCCACTTTCCAGGGCAGAACTATCCAGGCAGCTACACATAATCTAGACTGCTTGTCAAGATTTTAACTCCCTTCCTGTTAAGGAACAAAGTTTTAGAAATCAGATAGCTGTTATTTTTATTATCATCCAATCTGAATGCAACTGCTTTGATTGCAAGTTCTTCGAAGAGTCAACTAGCAAATATTTTAATAAGAATTTAGAAAGAGTCAATAGGAAGATATGGTTTCTGATTTACAATTTAAGGATGTAAAATGAAAGTCATGCTAAAGCAACTCCTCATTTGCTGCAGCAGTTTGAGGCTGAGTCCTGCTTTCCAGCAGTTTTCACATTTTAGACATTAAAAACCTTGTGAACAGACAAAACCAATTTTCAGGTAAGCAACAGCACCTCTTTTCATGCAATAAACTGATGTTATATAAATTACTGAAATATTTATCTGGTTATCTGATTTGGAAGCATGAAGGCAGAACTGGGACTTGAGTACGGAAGCAGATCAATATGCAAGGAGGAACAAACCAAAGTGCTTTATTGAAACAAAAACTGTAAAATGGAGACCTGAATTGGAAATGAGTAAGTTTGAAAGCTGAGTATTTGGGGGAGGGGAAGGGTTGTTGTTGTTGTTGTGTAAAAAAATAATCCTATAGTTACATGATTGTGACAATAACAAGTTAGCACGGAGCAATGGTAGGAGGCTGTTTTCTGAGTCCAGTAAGAGAAGTAACAGGTTTAAACTGAATCAAGAATAATTCAAACATATGATTGAAGCAATTTTTAACAGTGACCAAACAGATATAAAGGAGTAAATGACTGCTAAATGAAGTCTTTGTCATTAATTAATTTTTTTTAAATTTTAAAACCAGCTTGGAACAGGTGACAAATGTCCCACTCTCTCATCTCTAAATCCATTTGAGAAAGAGATAAGTATCACTAAATGGTCCTAAACTGGTTTTATTAAGAAAGGGAAAAAATAAGAGAGGGGGCTGAATACTCACAATAATTCAGTCAAGTCACTCCTGCTCAAGCAGCAGCTGAAATGACTGTGAAAAGCCAAGGAAAGGTTTTCAAATCTTCCATCAAAGAGGTCTCTGCTGTATTGGATTGATCTCCCACAGCCCTTTCCCATTATTTTAACAAGGGCTGCACTTCAGATCCTATCCAGAGCCCACCTGAAACTAGTTTCATGCCTGTGCATAAACAAACAAGGGACTAATCATTTCACAGCTGTATGGCAAAGCATGAAAGACAGCTCAGCCCCAGAGAGGGCAGTGCTAGGGCTGGGTGGCCTCACATCCTGCACTTGCTGGCACAGCTGGGATTTCTGCTCATGGCAAGTGAACAACCACACATGCCCCACCTTTCCTTCCCTTCAGCTCCTCTCATCTCAAGAAGAAAAGGGCAAAAACTACTGGGTTAATGGTGTGGGCTTTGCGCTCCTCTTGATTTATGGTACAGCTCCAATATATTTTATTCAAATAAACAACTGGCAGAGGCACAATTACCAGATTTCCTCATAGGAAATGTTATGAGCCACTAACCTATTGCAGAGTGCTCCAGAACAAACTGGAGTCTGGGGTTAACAACATTTCCATGAAAGTCAGCATTCCCTCCTTTTCACAGAGCACAAACAAAATGTACAAAATATCTTTAAACTAGGGCTCTGGTTTTTTGTACATTTAAAGCTGATTTTTCAGAATACTTTATCACTCTGTACAGTACTTCCTGTGGATCACAGGACTTCTGGACCACCAGCTTCATATATAGTCATAACATGGTAGTCTACCAAATCAGTTCCTTTCTATTCCTAAATTAGAGGAGTTGTCTTTTAAAATGAGTTGTCTCTTCCACCCCTTCCTGCCATGCTGTTCTCATGGTTAAAAAAAACCCCACCTTCCAACTTCCAGGCTGAAATGATTCATTGCTGATGTGTAAAAGTCTGTTCTTATGCCAGTATTGTTCATAGCTTGATTACCTCTCTTCCACTCTGCTGTTCATGCTGCTGTGCACTGCTGTCCTCTTTCAACCTTGACTTTGAGACTAAATAAACCACACAGCTTGGTCCTCTCCAAGAAGTTATTTCACCTGACATTTCTCTGTATCTCTTAGTAATACTAATTCACCCCCTTGGGGCTTGGGTGCCTGTGACAAAGAACATGTTAATACTACCATACATTTGCCCTTTTCACAACTAGCTCACTCAGGGGTTCAGAGTCACCCCTGGAGCCACCAGTGCCCCCTGACCAGGCACACCTGAACACTGACTGCTGCTACAGCAGTTCTGCAAAGCCAGCTCCAGCATACCAAAGGTGTCACTCAGCTTCTGCTTGATTTGGACTTGGCCTCTTCAGAAAATCTAACTTGTCTAACATCTCAGACACTGTGGCACCAGCGACTGAGCCCAGCTCCTCTGAGAGCTTTTACATACCTCAGCCTTGAGATACTGCCTCCATCCTTTTTACCTCCTTCAGTCTCCTACCAGATTCCTGCACACTTTCTAACCTCTGGCACAGACCAGGAGGTGCTCGTGGTGCCAGACATGCTGATCCATTCCTGCCCCAGGTGTGTCCAACCTTGAGTGTTGATCAAGTGCTGCACTGGAGGAAAAACAACCACTTGTGATACATGACTGACAAGGAGTGTGAAAGGCGAGGCAGCAGACCCTCAGTCTGACTCCTTCAGTGCTTGACTTTGCAGCACAGGCATTGAATGCCTCTGTAACTGTGTGCATAGACAAGAGGTTTCCTGGCATTTTTTAAAAGCTTATACTGAAAACAATAGATGTCAGTGATACGCACGTGAGTCACTGCGTGAGTAACTGGGACTTTTAAACCCAGTGTACAAACATCTGTCACTTGAACCAAGGACACAGACAAGGACCTCCCCCAGACTCCTCTGTTCTGGTGGCTGGTGGTAATGCACACTGCAGAAGTTACTGCAAAGGCACTCCCAAATGGAGCTCAGACAAAGGCAGCTGGGTGAGACAGCTCTCACATCATCCCTTGTACTCACAGACTGAGCCCAACAGTAGCAGAAGGTGGGCAAAGACTTAATTTTTATAAATTTGAGCTTTAAAACTTCAGTTTTGCAGGAGAGCACTTCTTCCCATGCATCCCACCCCAATGCTACTGGGAGAGCAGGGGAGCAGTTAATAAATTCCTTATACAGAGGGAAAGAGGGGAGTCTGGTTTGCAGGAGAAATGTGTTTATGTGGGCTGGAAAAGGTATAGGGAAAGGCAAGTCACCACTGCCCTGTGGACCAGCTCTCCACCCAGGGGCTGGTCCACTGCCAGTTGTCTGCACAGCCATTTGAACTGAGACATGGCAAGAGCTGCTGTTGAAGAGTTACCAGTTTCCCTGTGCAATCTGGAGTCAGACTCACCCTGCTCTCCATCTTCCCCTCCCTTCCTGACCTGAGCTTTCCTCCTCTATCTCCTCCAAACAATACACTAGGGGTAATTCCCAGTTCTTGGTCCCTACTTCTCCTAGCTTGCTCTCTCCATGTTCCTTCCTTCCCTCACTCACTCCTAGCCAACTTTTCCACTTAAAGCAGTCACAACTTCCTGCCTTTCCTCATCAAATCCCAGTCCCTCATTCATCTCACACCCAAGTCCTTTGCTCAACAAATCCCACTATCCTCAACCAAAAGTGAATTCCTTTCCCCATTCCCTCCTGTTTGCCCCATCTGTCATTAATGTCTTCTCCCTCTCACCTATAGTCCTTTCCATTATTAAGCACTGGAAAGCTGAACACTGGATTTGGGGGTCTTCATTAGGAACAACTGCAACAGGGAAAGAGAGGATAGGGAGGAAGGCATCAGTGGGAACCAGGAATGGCAGAATCTTCCCCGCTCAGCCCAGTGATACAGCCCCTGCCATAGTTACATGGTTTTGATTCCCACTCCACCACATTGAGTTTTCTATGGGAAACAAAGAGGTTTGCACATGCTCACTGGAGATAAGACCAATGCAGACTTTATTTGGTATAAAATAAAGATACACACACATACCAAAACCACTTTTACTGAGCACGTGCTATCCATTTTATACAAACATTAATATATTTGGCCAAATCAGAATAGAAAGCACAGGTAAAAATAAAAACACAGGGGACATCCTCTACAAAGAGGTAATTTCCCCTACCCAAACTGGAGTTCCTGTCCCAAAACACTGAAGCAACAAATGATTCCAAAGAAATATCTTTGAGAATATTTGAACACAGTAAAAAGACCACCACATCCTAAGTTAAAAAGAATATGCAATTATTTTGAATGCAATTCCAAGAGACTTAAACCTTATGGCCATGACAAAAAGCTTCAGTCTATATACAGTTGAAGTTTGGCAAAGCTGGACCTTTAGAAACAGGACAACAAGTTTGGAAACTCCAGGGAAGGACTGGATTCCCACTTAACAGCAACAAGAAATGGCACTGCAGGTGCTCCAGGTTAGCAGCAGAGCTTAACATCTCAGTGCTGGAAGCAAGAATTTCACAGTACTCAATATCCAGACTGCAAATCCTAGAAGGTTAATCAGCTTCCAGCCTGTTGTTCAGAGCAGAGACTGCCAGATATACATCTCACCAACAAACAACAGGCCCCTTAATCACTAAAACCCACCCCCTCGATGTGTTTGCATCCAGCTTTCCTCTGTGAAACACAGCCAAGGGGACAGTCTGGACCTGGCCCCTCACTCAAACACACACACACACACACACACACACACACACACACACACACACACACACACACACACTGCCAGCAGGGTGTTGAAAATTGCTAGTGCAAGGTTTGACAAATCGTGTTTCTCCCATGTCACTCTCCATGGTGGTAGGTGTCATGTCAAGTTAAATAGGAAAGACAAAACAACATCTCAGGTAGTCCTGGGGCTGCACAGATTGCATGGTGACTCTGAAACATGGCATGCACCATCAGAGAGTCTCAGTGACAGCTCTCTGTGCTCAAGAAAGGAACAGAACATGCTGCTGGGCTTGTTGGCTCTCAGGGTTTCAGTGGTTTAATTGCATTACCATAACAAACCCACAAACTCTGCAGTACTTTCATCATTGAACTTACTGAAAGTAATGATACTGAGAACTTAATGCAGAAACTCAGAACTTTTCTTGATGCCCAGGCTGATGGGGGAGAAGGGGGCTAAAATGACTCATGCAGTAATGAAGTTGTTAAATAAGTAACTCCACAACCATTCTAACACTTCTGTTAGGTATTGCAACGGATACCAAACTATTTCTATTGTACCTGCAGTATGGAAGTACATCCTGTGGATATCTACAAGGACTCCATCAGTAATATCCTAAGCAGTAGAAATAAGGCAGGGCCCAAGTATTTCTTGGCCCTGGACTTTCATCATTTCCCACAAGCAATTACGGCACGGAAATATCCCAGCCTTTTATGAATAATTACAGTACTCGAGTTTCTATCTTCCTTAAATCAGATGTGTGATAACCAGAAGCTAAGTAAAAACAGACAACAGAGTTGTCTTGTGAGCATTTGTCAGTTTTGTACCCATTTCCCACTATGACTTTTTAATAAATTAGTTGTTAATTCATTTTAAGTAATGTAGCACAAGTAGGTAATTTTCACCAGTCTCAGTCTGAAATACTAGAACTTTATGGCTGAGTCCTGCACTCCAATTCTAAGCCTTCCAAGTTCAGGTTGGCTATAAAAATGTGTTTACTGTTCTCTTGCTTGTCATGCCATGCTCTGCTCTAAATGAGCAGTTAGGGTTCAATTTTCTACATCATCCAGTAGAACTGTGACTTCACCTCAAACTGCCCAAGCCATAAATGTCCAGCTGCTCTCAAAATGCAGTCTAACTATGGGTGTCCTGCTTCCAGCAAGTTCTGGTTGGTTCCGAAGATCTCTGCCACTGAAACTCTATGCTGATTGTCCTAATCAGGACTGTTTCTGTCTTTTCAGGTAAATACCAAAAGTGACATTTGACAGTACATTTGCTTTGTCTTCAGGGCCTGAGTTTCAAGACCAAGTACATGCTGTAAGCACCCTGAATGATGCTCTCCAATGCCATCAAAACACCCTGAAGAGAAAAATGGGATGCATTTGTTGGTGACCCTTAGTTGTCCTACTTGGGCAGGAGAATTTTAGAAAATCTCCTAGTGACTGAAGCGCACATATCACACCACCAGTCATTAAGCAACTGTCATCCACATACTGTTCTAAGATGTCACTCTGGCCTACTTGCTTCTTTCTCAGATTTGGATATTCCCTATGGATTTTTTAGATGAGTTTTCTAATGAATTCAGGTGCACTGAATACAAACCAAAAATTGCACTTGCTATATTTTGTACACTTTGCCCAATGGAGCCCTTTTCACATTATACAAAAATTTAAAAAATAAAATAATCACTCATGGAGACCAACCAGGCTAGTGAACAACTTTTGCTGACAGAAATAATTATTGATACAGAAAATGCATCTATCATAGAATATCCTGAGTTGGAAGAGACCCACGAGAATCAGCAAAGTCCAACTCCAGGCCTTGCACAGGACAGCCCCAACAGTCACATAATGTGCCAGGAGCATTGTCCAAAAACTTCTTGAGCTCTGTCAGGAGACCACTGTGCTGTGACCACTGCCCTGGGGAGCTGTTCCAGTGCCCAACCACCCTCTGGGTGAAGAACCTTTTCCTAATACCCAACCTAAACATGCCCTGACCCAGCTTCAGGCCATTCCCATGGATCCTGTCACTGGTCCCCAGAGAGAAGAGATCAGTGCCTGCCCCTCCACTCCACCTCCTGAGGAAGCTGTGGACTGCAGTGAGGTTTCCTCTCAGTCTCCTCCAGGCTGAACAGACCAAGTGACCTCAGATGCTCCTCACATGGCTTCCCCTCAAGGCCCTTCACCATCTCTGCAGCTCAAACTGGAAAGTTTCAGTAAATACCAAATAATTTCCAATAACTGGACTTCCTCCCAGCTATAAGAATCAAGTTAAGCTAGATGTTAACACTTTGCTCATCATGATGAACTGTTTTAAGTGAAATTAAGTGTGAATTTTGAAAGACTTAGGAAAGATATTTACCACCTGAAAGAGCATGATGAGATTCCCTGTCAAGGTGAGGAGAATGCTTAACTGTTGCATCACACAATTCTGTGACTGCAACTTGCTAAGCACAAATCAACAGGATATACTGGATTTTAATCTCCCATCCGATTTAAGAAAATAAGTACCGTATCATCTTTTGGTATGCACAAAAATCTTAATTTCTTTCCAAACCTGTCAGTACAAGCCAGGCTGGGTGTAGTCCCAGAGAGGCCTTCCTAAATAGGTTACCTGACACAGGCTATCAAGGCATTGTATTAAATGCCACTGGAACACCCAGAGACAAATTTTGGTGTCACAGGTACAGTGAGAGAATGCAGAAACATCCCTCAGATAATACACAAGGTTTTTCAGCACAAAACAAGACCCTGTAATTCTTACTTCAAGCAGAACCCCAAGGTTGCAAAACTGTATGAAGTATGCTACAGGGAAATGGATGAATTTTGTTCAAAAACATTTTTATGACTACATTTTCCTGACAGATAATGAAAGAAACCTGCTTCTTGTGCCAACATCCTCTCAGATGGGAAGATCAAGGGAAAAAAGAGCTAAAATAAATGAAGGCTCATCCTAACTTAGTGACATGCTGTACAGCATAACATTCAGAGCACAAAAATGTACAGTGCAATTCAAACACCTCCTCCACGATAACATAACATCTTTGAACTGCCTTTATTTTCAGCACTTTATATAAATATCGCCTTCTTTCTGATCCTGGGTTATCCTCAATTTGAAACTCATGTTCTGGGTTTGGATTTGAGGACTGCATGTAGACATCCCTATAATCCTGTACACTCTTGTGGGGCCATTTAAAGACTACCAGATTTAATAGATTCAAAAGCAGTCTCTATGAAGTTACGGAACTGCATCCCTAAATTACAACTGAACCTTCTATCCTCACTTCAAGAAATTAAGAAACAAAGTACTTGCAGATATACACACACCCTCTTCTTGCACAAGCTGCAGGATATTTGCAGGAACATGCCATTTTAAAATCCAAAATAAAACTCTAGGGATTTTTGTTTGTTTGTTTGTTTCATTTGTTTGTTTGGGGTTTTTTTAATGTAAGATTTTATTTGGGAACTTCATGATTAATTTGTCTTAGCCTCCTAGGAAATATTTGCTTTTGTCCAGGAGTTGCCAGCTGAGAGGATGTTATTGTTTGGAAGGGATGTGATGAGGAGGACCCTGTGCACGGCACAATGTGTCAGCCCGGAAGCGATGGAAGAAAAGTGATTCTCTCATCTGACAGAGAAAACAAAACAGAAGTGTTGAGCATTTGCCTTCCAGTTTCATTCACCCCTACACGTGTTCCAAAGAAACATGTTAGTCACCTGTATCTCACATGAGTATCACCAAACTATAGCAATATATGTATATTAAAAAAATCCTACTTTCAAAACAATCACAGATTTCCTTAGAAAAGCAAAGATTTCTGCCACAAACATCTTCAAAACACATCAGCGGGTGAATGGTTACCCTCCCTGCTTACCCTGCTGCTCAGAATGATGGACAGAGCTGGACACAGTTCTTCTTCCCTCAGCCCCCTCCCTACAGCACCAGTAATGAACAGGGCCAGAGCCCATCCCTGCAGAGCAGGTCTGGAGCAGGAGAGCCGAGTCCTACCCTGCAGCAGGCACCCTCCTGGCTGTCCAGGCCCCTGCTGACCTCTGCAGCGACTTCACGGAAGCCTCTTGTGTTTCAGTAGCAGTAGGACAGAGGTCAGTGTGATTCAGAGCTCCAGAAGGGCAATGCTCTCACAGGAGCACCTTCCAGGCCCTCTAGTTCCTTGCTGAGAGTCTTCATCTGGGGGATTTTAAAATTTTCATGCAGTTCGTTTGTAGCATACCTGTTCTTTATACACGATCATTTTCACACTTAAAGGCTCCAAGAGTGACTCGGAGGACACCTCTTATCAAACCCTTCTTGTAAATAAAAACATCCCCCTGCCCTCTCCACTCAGCCCAGAAGGAACACAGCCACAATGAAGCCACAGCGGCACGGGGGGCCTGGACCTGCAGCGCTGCTCTCCCTGTACCCGAGGCCAGGCAGGTGTCCCTCAGCCGGGGCTGCCCCCGAGGGAGCGCCCGGCCCGCCAAGCGGGCGCCTGCCATGCCGGCGGTGACCCCCGCGTCAGCTCTGCCCGACGGCGCCCGTCCGTCCGTCCGCCCTCGGGCCCGTCCGGGACGTGGGGCTCGGGCGCTACCGGGCGTCGCCGGCGCTGAGGGGGTAGGCGAGGATGCTCATGGCCTCTCCGCACGCCGCCTCCACCTGCCGCACCTGCTGGCGGCTGAGGCGCTCCCGCCAGGCGTGCACGGCCTCCCGCGCGTCCCGGGCGGAGATGAGGAAGGGCCGGTCGGAGGAGTAGGCGGCGCCGCGGGTCATGTTGACCACGAAGTCCTCCAGGGCCGGCGGCACCGTCAGCCCGGCGAAGCGCAGCAGGCGGCGCAGCTCGGCGCGGGGCTCCCGCACCAGGTCCTCGTAGCGGAGCTGCGTGTAGCGGCGGCGGAGCCAGTCCGGGGCGCGCCGGGCCAGGAGGAGATCGCGGAGCCAAGACTGGCAAATCACCTCCAGCGCGCCGCCGAGGAAGAACTCGGCGCGGTGCTGCGGCTGCGGCGGCCGCCCGCCGCCCAGCAGCCCGGGCGGCAGCAGGAGATGCTGCTGCTGGTGCCGGGCCGGGCCCCGCGGCTCCGTGCGGTGGCGGCTCCGCAGCACCTGGACGCTCTCCCGCAGCAGCGCCTGCCGCGCCTTCAGGCGGGAGTTGTGGACGGCGCGGGGGTCGCGGAAGAGCTGCACCACCCGCAGGTTGAGGCCGGGCTCCCGCAGCAGCGGCAGCAGCGCGCCCAGCTCCAGCAGCCGCACGTCCTTAATGACCACCACCGGGTACTTGCGGCACTCGGCCTCCAGCTCCCGCAGCGCCCGCGGCGGACACGTCTCCTCGCAGGTGGCGCCGTCGACGAGGCCGATCTGCCCGCGGGGGCGCGGGGGCGCGGGGCAGAGCGGGGGCG
>VWZP01004826.1:4588239-4618056 GCA_013396995.1 Dicaeum eximium | reverse complement strand
TCCTCCTCCTCTTCCTCGTCCAGCGGCGGCCGCTGCTCCCAGCCCCACTCACTCAGCGCCTCCTCCAGGCTTGGGCAGCGCCGCAGCAGCGGCTCCTCGTCCGCTCGCCCGCGCCTGGCGCCGTAGTCCAGCGCGTAGGGCACCAGCAGGAGCAGCAGCAGCGTGTACAGCACCAGCACCGCGGCGAAGCGGCGATGTTCGCCTCGCCACCGTCGCCGGCCCTTCATCGCTGGGGGCGGCTCGGACCCCGGCTCCGCCGACCCTCTGTTTGCCGGAGGGCGGCTCTTTGCGGAGAAGCAAAGTTAGCGGCGGCGGCGGCGGGGATGTGGGCGGCGGGCGGTCCTCCCCGCCGGGGAGCACGCCCACGGGCACGCCGGCCCGGCTCCGGGCCGCCGGCCGCCGCTCTCGCCGCCGCCTCCTCCTTCTCGTCCTGCTCCTCCTCGCAGCGCGACGCGGAAGCGCCCGCACCTGCCCCCGCTGCCGCCTGAGAAGGCACTGCCGCCGGCGGGGCGCGGGCTGCTGCTGCTCCCGGTGCCGCTGCGCCGGGCTCCGGGCCGCCCCTCGCCCGGCCTCCCTCCCTCCCTCCCCCCGAGCAGGGCCGGAGGGGCGGGCTCCGCACGGCGGGACTCACCCCCGCCCGGGAAGGGGCGCACCGAAAAGGAGATGTGTTAGCCAGGACAGGTACCGAGCAGTCGAGGGTGTCCCGAGGAGGAGCGGTCGGTCCTGCTATTCACCGGAGCTCCGGAGAAAGAAGACGCTACGGTACGGAGAAGAGGTGCAAATAGATTTTTAGGGTAGACGACAGCTACTAAAATCTGCAGTGAGTTTCAGAAATGCTGCAGCTCGGCGCTGTAGAGAGCTGCGGGGTTTCTCAGCCACACTTTTGTCTACGTGTGTGTGCTGATGGGATGCGGACATCTCGATCATGACTCATTGCTCCAGTTTTTACACCTCTAAGTTCCATAGCTGTCTGAGCGGGTCACCCTTTGCAGCTGGAAGGAAGAAATGGGCACCCACAGAGGGACATTCAGCCTACTGTGGATGTCTTCCTGAGAGCCCTCTTTATTAACTCCAGTAGGAGCATAAAGTTACCAGTTCAAATGTAGACTTCTAGGTTTTTAGACATCTAAGATTAGTTGAAATCTCCTGGGAGATGGAAAGTCAACAAGATATTGACTTCAGGTGTTTAAATTAAAATATATAGTCTCAGAGTCTCCAGCCCAGCCCCTGCCTGACCTTGGAAGATGCTCACAAAAGGAGATGGACCATGATCTCATGTTCCTGGTCCAGGCATACAGCTGTCAGGAAAGTGAGGTCCCTGTCCTGCTGATGGTGTAGTGGGAACTGCTGACAGTCCTGACCTCTAGGCAATAGGTGGCATCCTGTGTAAAACACTACTAATATTTAAGTATGGTGTGCAAGGTGAAACTCAGAGAGGATAACACAGTTCTTGCCCTCGGTGTATGATGCTTTGAATCCCAGAAGAATCTTTGTGGTATATAAGCACCTGTGGTTAGACACATGACACAACTTTTGTCAATGACACCACATGCAACAGAGAGCAGAAACAACCCATTAGTTTCATGGGTTCTGAAAATGCTCCATCCTGTATAGATACACAGCCTGAAGATGCTGGACATAGTATGAATGTCTAGTTATTAAATAATAATCTAATTTTGAATTTGTCAGGCAAAGCACAAGGACCAGAAATAATGTGAGAGAGAAAAAGCATGCTTCTCTTCTGTCCAGGTGGTGAGCCAGTTGTCTGCCTGCTGATGCTTTACTTGCCCCATGTTAGTAAGTGCTAAAGACTGGGCTTCCTGCCCTTTATAGTGTGCTGAGTGAGTAGATGGTGCCAAAAAGGATTTGTGAGCTCCTTAGCAGAGGAATGTCGAAATTATAGCATGGGAAAGGAAATTCTGCCTCAACATACATTTCACAGCTTATATCTTTAAACACCAAGATACACCAGTATCTCACACTCAGCAGTGTGAGTTTCACCTCTGACTCAATAATACCAGGATTTCATCCAGACTCTCAAACAACTAAAAGAGGACGACAGAATAAAAAGACACTTGCCAAAATCAAGTTACAGTCTTGCCAAAAAAATCCCTTCCCCATCCAAAAACCATTAATACTTAGTATTTTGAGAATCTTCAGTGTAGCTGACTTGTGTGGCATCATGCAAAATAGTAATTTGGATAGATTTACCAAGATGGGATCATGAGAAGTGCTGGTGAGAATGGATAACTGGGAGATGCCAGGATTTCCCCTTTGTAAGACAAAATACTGGGTTGGCAGTAGCATCAGCACCAGTGATGGCCAATAAGGCATGCCATAAGACATGTTACTTTAAACTAATTTTGTATGGGTTTCTGTGACACATACTTAGGCCTAAGAACTAAAATCAAGGTCTTAAACCTGTCTAACTGAAGTAAAACTGTCTTGCAAAAATCAAACATCTCACAGAGTAAGACAACCCGTCAGAAAAATGCAAAACCGTTGAAATAAAACTACCTATGTCTTATGCTGATTTTTTTTCAGGTGGTGGAGCTACAAACGTATGTGACAACTGTTCTAGAAAAAATGAAAGATGCAAATAGCTTTATCTCAAGCTGCATATTTTACTAAGATAAAACCATAGTTGTTGAAAGATTACCAGATCAAAAAAGAACGACAGTAAATGTTTTGTTGTGCACCTTCACAACGGTTCCTCTAGTGCAAGAGGATCAGGCTGTGAGTGTTTACTTCAGTTGTTTTGGGTTACAGCTGTTTTGGCACAGGGAGATTCCAGCAAAGCCAGCATTTATTTTGTCACCCAGCAGGTGCCTGAGCTAGAATTGTAATCGTTAAGCTCCAGCCTTCCTGAACAAAGTGCCTACTTCTCAAGAAGTGCCTAATTTGAGCACTGGGGAGTGGACTGCTGGTCTGAATAGAGTGGGGAGAGAGCAGCTTTCTCTTTTCTTAATTTTCAGTTCCGTACTGTGTTGTCTCTCCAGCACAGATAAGAGAGATGATTTTCCCTATTTAGGCTTTTTCTATAAACCATTTACATATACAAATGATCTGCATCTCCTTCTAAAATCAGGACAGTTCTGTACCCAAGGGAGACAGCCAGCTTCTTCTTCACTGATCTGTGAAGTTGTCTGGCCATGTGGCATCTAGCTCCTGCCATTTTTTGGTGATAATTCTGTGCTTAATTTTATTTTGTAAAGAGGGGGGGAAAGAATATAGGCATAACATGCTCTGCATACTTTAGTACTGCAGTATTTCCTTTCTAGTTTCCAAGCTTGTCACAGTAAATACTGGCTGTTTTTAATATAACATAACTGGCTTCCTGTGTGTTATCTCTCTAACTTAATTTTTGCTCTTCTGTCTCCCACGGCGCTTCTACTGTCAAGAGAGACAGTAAATGCTGGAATACAGCATTTCAGCCTCAATAATTTTTATCTTCTCAGCAGAGGCTTCAAAATAGAAATAGCTGCCTCTAAATCTCGCAATCTTGCAGCTCTCCCATGCTCTTGTCATTTTTACAGAGTACTTTGTGAGTAAAAATAGCTTGATTTGCTGATAAAATTAAACATGCTTTGCACACAGAGCACCACCCTCAAACATCCTGACTGTTAATGAGCTCTCTGCTTGCACATGTTGTCACTCACAGGCTTCAGCCAAGAGGAAGTCCGTGGTTAGTAGCAGCTTAAAAACCTTCCAGAAGCCAACAAGCCAGGACAAATGTCCTTATTTTTGAAGTTACTTTGTCATCAGATGTTCCAACATGTGCAATACCACATGTTTCGCATATGGGACCAGACGTAGGAGCTCACATTTTAGAAAGGACATGTTGAGAATAGTAGGAAGGACAAGCTGGTCCGGGCGAGATGGCTGGTGCAGAAGGGCCTTCTTGCAGTGTAGTTTTCCCCAAAAGTGGAACAGAGATTGAGGACCTGAAAAAGGTCAAAAATGTCACAGAAATTCTGAGAGACTCAGTAGAATTTTAGAGGATCTGAAGAAAGTGGAAAGTTAGACAAAAGCAGAGTAGACTTCTAATCCAGGTCTGGCAAGCAGTTGGGTGGAAGTGGCTTCAGATGCAAAGCCACATTCAGAAGGTAGCAATTCAGCTTTCTGCATGCACACCTGATGTCACTCTTGAGCATCTGCAAGGAAGACAAGGAAGTGATGCAGGAAAACTGTAGCATTCTTAACTACCTCAGTCCTGGGTACTCCTGATCTTTGCACTGGTACAAGTCCAGACCCCTGAGTTCCTCTGGGGGCTGATTTGAGGGAAGCCAGGTGTACAGTTACTGGTCACAGCCAGCATGGCTTCATGAGAGGAAAGTCCTGCTTATCAAATCCGATTTCCTTTTATGACAAGGTAACCCAGCCAGGTGATCAAGGGTTTGGATTTCAGTAAAGCTTTCAATACTGTCTCTCACAGTATCCTTCTGGACAAAATGTCCAGCACACAGCTGGATAAACACATGGGTGAGCAACTGGCTTACAGGTCAGGCATAAATGATTACAGTGAATACAGACATCAGGCTGGTGACCTGTCACTAGTGGGGCTCCACAGAGCTCTATCGTAGATCTTGTGCTCCTACACATCTTCATAAAAGGCTTGGATACAGGACTGGAAGGGATACTAAGCAGGTTTGCAGACAATACAAAACTGGAAGGAGCTGTTGCCTCCCTTAAAGGCTGGGAGACCCTGCAGAGAGACTTCAACAAATCAGGGGGCTGGGCAATCACCAACAGTATGAAGTTCAACAGAGCAAAGTGCTGTATTCTGCACCTGGGATAGGGCAGAATGTATGGACAGACAGGGGAATGAGATGCTAGAAAGCAGCGTGGAGAGGGACATGGGGGTCCTGATCAAGTTGAACATGAGTCAAGAGTGTGCCCTGGCACCCAGGAGGGCCAACCATGCCCTGGGGTGCATCAGGCACAGCATCACCAGCTGGGCAAGGGAGGGGATTGTCCCCTCTGCTCTGCACTGGGGCAGCCTCAGCTTGAATATTGCGTGAGGTTTTGGGTGCTGCAATATAAGGAAAATATAAAACTATTATAGAGTGCCCAAAGGAGAGCAACAAAGATGGTGAAGGGCCTTGAGGGGACGTTTTATGAGGAGTGGCTGAGGGCACTGTTCAGCCTGGAAAAGAGGAGACTGAGGAGAGGTCTAATGGCAGCCTACAGCTTCCTCACGAGGGGAAGAGGAGGAGCAGGCACTGTTCATCAGTCTGTGGTGAACAGTGACAGGACCTGAGGAAACAGCCTTAAGTTGTGACAGGGGAGGTTTAGCTTAAATATTAGAAAAAGGCTGTTCCCCCAAAGGGTGGTTGGGCACTGGAAGAGGCTCCCCAGGGAAGTGGTCACAGCACCAAACCTGACAGAGTTCAAGAAGCATCTGGACAACGCTCAGGCACATGGTGGGACTCTTGGGGATGGTTCCGTGCAGGGCCAGGAGTTGGACTTTGATGATGCTTGAGGGTCCCTTCCAGCTCAGCATATTCTGTGATTCTGTACAGCTTCAGCTTTTGGTTAATACAGTCACATACCCACCATGAAACTCAAACCACCCAATGGTGCTGCAAAAAAGCAGGGGCATCAGAAAGGCATCAGACCCCTCTGTACCCCTCAGACTGGGGGAAGCTGGCAGCTGAGTCTGGGGACAAACAGCATGTGTGGAGTCAGAAGGGAGGGGATGCATTGCTCCCTTCTCTCCCAAATTTCTCCAGTTATTCCTAAGAACTGAAAAAGTTGTAAAGTCAGGCCTGCTGCTGCTTGCTGCTTCCTGTCCTAAAGGCTGGGTACAGACAGTGAGCTGAGAAGGTGTTCGGATTAAGCCAAATTCAGCACTGCAGCCTGTGTTTGGGCTAAGGGATGCTTGATAGCCCAGTGCAGCATCACTGAACCAGCTGCAGCAGCCTGATGGGTACCTAGCTAGGGGAGCTCTTCTATGCCCAAGACAAGCCGAGACGTTTTATTTCTTCTTCTGATTTATTTAAAAATTAAGATATAACTAATATGACTGTAATTGTCAGAGTAGATATTGTCTGTGAGTTTCCAAGAATGTGAGATATGAGTATTGAAATGGCAAAAAAAACAAAAAAAAAAGGAAGCAGGAAGGTTTGGGGTTTTTATATTTAAAACATGGTTATGTCATCAGTGATCTTGTGAGTTCCTCTAACTTCCTCTACGAAAGGAAGCTAATGCCATCATTGAAGATGACAGAAAATGCTACTAGGAAATGTAATGAGAAAATGCAGGAGGTGGAAGGCAGAGCAAAGCAAGCTTATGTATTTGTTGAGGTTCAAAAGGAAGCTCAGAAGAAAGTCTGTTAGTGTTTATAACAGTGTAAATTCAGATAAATCAGCAACAATGAAAGAAAAAAGCATCTATTCTGTAATCCAACTCAATGCTAATGTAACTTGAGTTTTCCTAAATTCCACCAAGGATTACTCTAATCTGAAGACTTTAAACCTTTCCCTGTAGAGTGGGCCCTGTTGTCTCATTAGCAGAAAGGCAGTTCTCTCACAGCCGAGAAACACTTACACTACACCAATAGCCAGCACCTCCATCACACGGCCTGGCAATTAACAGTAGCTGCCACAGTGAGATTATTCCTATGGTAATGTGTCTGGGGTCTCACAGCTTTGAGTACTGGAACTGCCTCTATACTAAAGTATGTGGGAAATAATAGTTTTTAATGGCAGAAACTGTGAATCTTTTTCTGTTTTCTCTCATTGTCACAGGCTTACTATTACTGAACTGGAGATGCTGATTAACAGCAAGCTTTCACAACTCAACAAGTTAAGCCATTGTGTTGGCATAATTAGGGAACTAATTCTTCCACAGTTCACTCAAGCGAAGAAATGAACTAGAAAATTTAAGACCTATTTTTAATGGGGGATTTTTTCCCCCTAAAGTAACCCCTCTGACAGCTTTGTAACAAAATACTTGCAATTTTCCTGCACTTCCTAAGGCAACACTTTAATGCACAGAATATAGTTTTCAGACTGAGCATCTATCTGCCTTTTTATTCACTTCAGTCATATGTGCAAATTTGTACTGACATATGCAAATAAAAATGCTGAGTGCTCAATCACTGCACCTACTTTATAAATATGTCCCATCAAGTTTTCTAAAGATAATGTTGCAAATTCAGAATTTCTGAATAATTTCTGCAAATTATTCCCAGGAGACATTAGTGTGCCTATATGGAAGAAAGACAAATGCCAGAATGCATAATTCACTTGAAAATTTATCTTCTATATGCTTGTGCCAGATTATTTAACTTACATGGTGAAAATGTTAGCAGGCAAAAAGATACTGATTCTGGAAAATTCCTGGGTTCCTGGAACTTCTGGGAATCAGTTTTACTCCCTGCCTGTCATTACTGGTTATTAATGAGGAAGTCTTCTCTGGGCTTGTTATGCTGTTAATTGGGGGTTTCCAACTGGAATGGTAGTCAGGAGTCCACAATTTATTTTTTCAGCTGTCTAATGAGCGCAGCAGATTTGAAAACTGATGTCAGTCTCTTGCTTAAGCCTTCACTACAAGCTTTACAAAATCTGTCCAAAGCAATCATAGCACAACTACCCACCTGCAGCACACCATTTATTTAGTGAGGCTTGCCTATGCCTGTATGCTTTAAACATTGGATGAAAACCACTCTAGTTTTACTGTAAACTTTTACTGTAAACAAAGAACTTGTACACTGATTTCTGTAAAGAGAAGTTTTCTCTGGGCACTTTTTGGTATGCAAATGTTAACTGTCAGGCTTTGTTACTTCAGCTGCATAGACAATTTAGTGCAGTTTCAGGTTTTATATGACTGAAAATTGCTTCCCACACTTTTCTGTGCTAAAATTTACTAAAGCTTTAGCACAGAAATCATCTACTCTTCAGTAGCTTCACTCTTATTATGCATATTAGGAAAATGACTAGAAAACACACAAGCCTAGCTCATGAAACAAGGGGGTGAACAGGAAAAAAACACAGAGTAAAAGGTCATTACAGGATATTGAGGTTGATTTTCTAAGGAGAGATAACTGTTGTTCTGGCTGAACAACAATAAAGAAAGTTACATGCAACTGCTGAGCTGCTGCAAAAATTTATTTCAACCAATGCAGCTCAAAGAGAAAATATTCAAATACATCCTGAAAACTTCAAGCTGATCTCAGCACAGTTTCTGCAATACTCCTCAGGTTCTCTCAGAAGAATTGGGCTGACTACAGAAATGTTCTGGGAAAACCTGATCCTCTGTCCAGGCAGATTTCACACATTATTTATTAGCTGCTGGACTTTGCTGTATGCAGAAGAGCATGTAGGCATTGCTGGTGGTCAAATCAGTCTGCTCCAGCTTCCTGGCCATGAGGAATGGCCAAGGCTGGAGCATGTGTTTGAACTCCCTATACCTCTGCTCTGCTTACAGGAAAATTTATTCTAGTTTCTTTTGCTGTATTTCTTGTTGTTGGTGGTTGATTTTTCCTTTTCCTTCCTTCGCTGTTTTCAGTCCTCTTACCTATGGGTTTTTTTATGTTTATCCTCTTGCTGGATGGTCCTGTTACTCAGGCTCCAAGGAAAAGTATTGATCCATTTGAAGCTGAAGCAGCTGCCCAGGCAGAAGCTACAGAGGACTGTTCATGTTTGTTTTGGTACTGTGGTGAAATGCCCCTACTTTACACCTTGTTTTGAGAAATAGTCATACTTTGTGGTTTTACTCGGTGGAGATTTTTACTTGTGATTTCTCCTCCAACCTACTGTTGGGAAATACCCCTTGAAAACACTGCAAGACTACTGGCAAAGCAAGAAGAAAGCTTTACTAAATTTTCTAGTATTTTAAGTATTTGAAATTGTTGTCACAGCTGCCTCCAACTGAGTTCTGAGGAAGGTAAGTTACCTCAAGCAAGGTAACTCTAATGTGGCCCTTACCTGACTGATGGGTCCAGGCTGGGCTGAAATGAGATCCTTGACCACGGCAGGGTGAGGGAGCCCCATAAAATTTGGCAGGGACAGTGGGTGACCTCGGGGGCTCAGCATTTTGTAACTGACAATTTTCTGCACCTTTGGCTTTCATTTCTGCTGAGAGTCACTTTGCTGACACCCACCTACATCTGAGCTGAGCTGCTGCTGAAAGGGACCAGGCTTTCCCACTTGTACTCACTCAGAATTGCTAAAACACCTACTAGTGGGTTGTTGTCTGTATATCCCCTTGAAAACATAACACAAACATGGCATGGGTCTGTCTTCTCTGAGTCTCCTTGATGCACACACAGTTGTTTTGCAAAGGGGGTGGGATGTCCTCTTGAGTATGGGGACTGAGTCAAATACCTTCACCATGAAGAATCATGCATGCTTCCAAACTTAGCCAAAGTAGGGAGCCAAATTGTTGCTTTACATTTTAGTTATTTGGGGGTTTTATCTACTTGGTCTTGGTGATAAGCTTCCAAACAGGTTTCACCCAAGTTCGTGGTGTATAGAATGACTTGAAATAGAGGCATTTCTTAGCAGTGGTATCATCTTGTCTCTTGAGTAACTCACCCATAGCAGACTTTCATCTGAAGAACACTGAGGACCTTCCTTGAAGCTCTGGTTTAAGTCATCTCCTGAGGGACACCCCTAAAAACACAGACTTGGTCAGGAGTAATTTGCCCTCGACCAGCTCTCCTGGACCCTGGCACTGTGACTTACTGATAGTTATTGAGGATATCAGTCAATTTAGCCATGCCTGGTACTTAGAAAAACTCTTCAGTGTCAGTTCCTTCGTTCTTGATCCATTTTGTTTCTTGCTCTTCTAAAACTGTTTTTTTTTTGGTTTTGTTTTGGTTTTTTTTGGTTTTTTTTCAGTTTGAACTGCCTTTATTCAAGGGTATCTTGGGCTTTGATGTACTGCACCTTCACTGTACCATCAAAGGGTTTTGCAGGGAAATCTAAATCACCACTTTTCACAGTCGTTTAGCTTTACTGACTTGAAGGGTTCAGGTGAAGCTTAGAGATTTCTCAGTGCCATCCCTCTTCCTCTGGGGAATACAGACACTTATTCTGCAAGGAAGCCAAATAGATTCGTTTGCTTAAATGTTTGGTCTGGGATCTAAGATGCTCTGTGTCTATTTACTTCATTAACTTACCTTTATCCTGTGGGAGTCCTAAAAAATTGAGTTTCTCTTTAAGGGCTCCTGCAAAAACAATTAAAGTAATTAAAATTATCTCTGTTTGTGTTAAGAGACCTGTTTTCCTTCCCTACATGGCCCAAATAATAGCTTCCTGTGATCTGAGTTCCAGCCAGGCATGTTGTACGATGGAGTTTTACTGCCTCAACCACAATTCCTTCTGTCCAACAACATGCTCTAATAAAAAGCATTTAATGTCTTTTCTGATTTAATTAGTGATGCCTCCAAATGTCTCCTGATGAAAAAAACTGGTGTCAACATTGAACTTATGGCTTTGCTGAATGCTGTCTCAATTTCTGCTGCCATTGAATGGGAAGACTGTCAAGAAATTTAAAATAATTTGATGTGTTTAGTAATTATAGTGACAAATCTCAAATTTTCTAATGATGGATATTTGTCAGTCATCAGTACCCTCAGCAGTCAGTAGGTACGTAAGCATCTTCTCAGCTGCAAAAATCTATATGTTTTCACTGTAATGCAAAACACCTTAAACAGCATTTATAGGAAATTAAAAGCAGAAAAGGATTGTAAAATTAAAAATATGTTTTATCTTTTTCAGTTTGGAAAAGAAAAAAAACAGTCCAAATGGAAGTGCACATGGCAAATATTTCAATCCCAATTAATTTCCAAACAAACTGGTGTCTTTGTATTATCATTTTAAGATGCATAATTTTGAAATCCAGGAATCAAAAAGAACTCATTTTCTTCGTGTCTCTTTGAACAATATAAGTTTTATAACAAACTAAATCAAATTACTTAACACCGGAAAGGGTATTTCCTGTCTGCACCTCACAGTTCTCCTGCTTGTATTAACTCTGTCTGCTCTTTTCCCTTTCTGTGTCAGCCTGCATCACTCCAGAAGGAACATCTTTGGAAGGATGTGCTTCTGGATCCAAAGTCTGGATGTGGCTGCAAGAATCATAAGCTTAATAACAGGAAACAGCTAAAGTTTCATTTTGATAAAGTGGTGTACTCATCTGCGTTTCCTATTGACAGAAATGCAATTTATTATGTGTTTCTGATGTAAAAATATGTATTTTGTGCTTGAAACACAATAAAATAAATCAGTTACAGTTCTTCCTTTAGTTTTTGTTATGGAGATGGGATTATTCCTGTTGGTCTCACATTACTATCACGGAGCCTTTATAATATGAACATGAGAAAAATAGTTTCAGTAGGTCTTCTAACAAACATTAATTAAACAACAGCATGTGACAGTCTCAAATCCCTAGGGTATTTTTGATGCAAAGAACTGTTCACAGATTCTCTTGATAAAAATATTTAAGATCTTGTTAAATCTGGGGAAAATCTTCTCACTTACACTCTCCTGCCTTACTGACAGCTTTTTCTTTCCTCCCCCAGTCATACAGCATTCAACTCTAAAAATCACTCTTTGCAGCTGGGGACCTCCCTGTAGCTCTGGCTGGAGTGCTGCAATATGCTCTGAGCTTCTGCAGTCCTTGAACTTCTGGTGGCCAACACTGTTGCCTTTCCAGCCATCCTGAACAAACTTAACATGGCTAGTTGGACATACTCAGGCCAATTGCAGGAGCCCAGCTTATCAGCATATTCACAGCCAATGTGACATGTTTGAAAGGTGCTGAGACTTTGGGACTAATCTTTTTGGCTGTGTCTTTTTGGCTGCTGATGTTGGCTGGGCTGTGTATAGACATGGGCCTCTTAGACCTGGCATGTGCAAAGCTGTCAGTGCCCTTGTTGCAACAAAAAAAGAGTAAGAACATGGATGTGGATGTCCCTTTGGCAATGATAATAAATGACTAAAAAGAAAAGGTGGGAAAAACTGGGCTTACTGACTCTTTCCCCAATGCCTGAGATTCTGGAAGGGCAGAGTCTGGCACTGCAGGCAATGAGCTCATCACATAAAATGATGTTTTCTCGCTGCTTCAAGGTGAGCTGGAGAGCATCTGGGAGGCTTAGCTGTTGACATTGGGATATTTTCCCATGATTTTCTGTTTCAAGGAGTCTAGAAAGTCAGTCTCTTAAATACTAGATGTCTCAGACTAACGTGATTTTTTTAGGGGTTTTGCACAATCCAAACTCCAAGATTTACAGGTCAATCAGGTAACAGAATTGTGGCCACTTGAGTTTGAAGCAGACCACTAAAAATGCAGTCATTTTTATGCAAGCAACTGAAAAAGAGTTCACCATTTTCAACGTTATAAACTGTTGTTCTGATTTATTTATTCAGAAAAGTAGTATGACACATACAAACAGGTTCTTAATTTCTCAGCACAGCCTTATCACACTGAATGGTCTTAAAACCACATTGCCTTTGTTTTAGTAGAAGTCATTACAGAAATAACTGTTAGGAAAAAACCTCTCACACAACAAAGCTTGCTGCTCAAACATCAATTCATTGAAAACTTACAACAAAGAACTAATGATTTATTTAATCAACTCTTCTTTTCTTTAGATGTACTTAGAAGACTACACATGCTCACAGTAGCATAGCAAGTTGGGGTAACCTTCCTTTTCAAAACCGGGTCATTTATCACCTGACTAATTTGTGAAGTCTTGGTAGAAGAAAACGACAGGAAACCTTACCAAAAGGAAACAATATCACAAGTAAACCTATTCCTAGGACAGCTTTTCTCTTCTGACATGAGCCTATCCCTCAGCAGCTGCAGGTGACACGCCACCACCCTGCAGTGGTACTCACCAGCCCACTGCTTTTACAGCTGGTGCAGGCTGATTGTCATTGGGATTTTGTACCAGAGGCAAGTCTGACTTGGTCTGTCAGGGCACATAGGGGTTTAAGGGTGTTATGTTTAAGAGAATCACTAAATTAAAATCCCACTGCTCAATTTGAAAAATCCCCTGTGCCAGCAGGTTTCTAATTTGTTCAGGCACTTTGGCAGAAAACATCTGCTGGAAGTAGCTGGCATGATTGAAGGAGGGTATCAGAGCAGACTGCAAAATGTCACCTGCTACAGCAGGGTGGTCTTTTTCACATTTAAAAATACATGAATATGCCAGTGCTTCTCATTGCTATTCTGATATGTCTCTATATTTAAGTAAGTTTCAGCTATGAAATGCAAATGATGACAACAATTTTCTGGTTATCTAAGTGCCAAGGGCTTTGCAGTGATATTCCAGGCACCTGAGCCTGGAATATCACTGATATTTCCAGTTGAGTCCTGAGCATAGTCTCAATGTGTGCCTGATTCTCTTTGTCCTCAGTGCTATGCACGGCATATGTAATACTGCAAATGGTTTCATCCTGCACAAGGCTGAGCCCTCTCACCCCTCCATTTCTGCTGAAAGTGAAACATGGTCCTGCCATGCCAGAAAAATTTAAATTATATTCTGTTGTATTGAGCTTTTTATTAATCTACTTTAATTACTTTTATTTTAAGTGCAATAGTGTAGTCATGCAGCTAAAATAAAAGTAGGCTCTATTTAAGAGAATAAAAGCTTGGAATGCTGGCTTTGTTAATTAATTAAAGTTCAGCGTGAGGAATACTTAGGATTTAAATGTCCTAATATAAAATGCTAATTTAAAGGATGGTAAGTGACAGCCACATAGCAGATAGTGTGTTGTTACAGATAAGGCATGAAGGCAGGATTTGGGCTATCTGGGTGCCAATGCCTTTTCTTTTATACTGAATTACTGCATGGCTTGGGACCAATCTGAGCTTCTCAGCATTTGTTTGTGTTGATATTGACTGGGAATACTACTGTAATGAGTGAAATACAGACAAATATATAGCTCTTTGCAAGAATTGAAAACACTGTTATCATTAAAAGGACACAACACAAATATCCAGGTTTCAGGGTAAATTGGAAATTCAGTGCTCCTCTAGCCACACCATCTGCTCAGGCCTACAGACAGAGCAGACTGGTGTAGTATCTAGAGATAAAACAATTTGTAGCACAGGGGAATAAAAGCATCTCTGCAGTGGACATATTAAGCTGCTTTTTTTTCGCATTCTAATCTGTTAATCATGCACAGGGCTTAAGTATAGCTCAAGGCAGACCAGACCTTGAATGATTTAATTTTGTGCTATTTATTGAACTGGATTTAATTTGAAGATACGTTGTTACCCACTGCTCAGCAGTTCTTAAAAAAAATGAATGTCCATAATGAGATTTCTGCCATGAATCAGGGACTGTGTGTTCAAAATGGGTCACGAGGCTGTTCTTTCCAGGCTCCTGCAACAGCAGCTGCACTTACAACAGTCATGCAGGTTCACCTTTGCAGGATTCACTTGAGGGGCAGATTTGGGGGCATTCCTTTTAAAGCAGAACCTACTACCCTTGTTTTTTTATTTTTCATTTGATTAAAGCAACTGCAGCCAGCAGAGAAAGCAGAGAATTAAAAGACAGAGTAATGTTTGGAGGTGAGGGCATGGAGTAATAAATCTGAGCTAGGCTACTGAAGATGGAAGCCAGTAGCTCTGCCAGCCCAGGAGAGTGTCCACAGGAATTCCTGATGAGAAAGGGACAGGCCCCAATTTCAGAAGCTGCAAAGGGTTGGGATGCTGAGAATCCATAAATGTGGTCTAGCATTTGTTACCCTTTTTTGGCCTAGCATTTGTAACTGCTGATGACATCACAGCAAATCTGAGAGGGAAAGAAACAATCAAACATATTTATATGCTTTGGGACGAGATGAAACACCAGCAAAATAATGGAGACTATTAAAGTGTGCGGAAAAGAAGTATCTATTAATTAAAAAAATTTTGCTTTTCTAGTTTCTGGAGGGCTGTGGGCTCCTCCTGCAATGCTTTTACCAGAAAAGCAATACTTGATTTTTTCCTCCCCTGTGTATTTGTGTGAATGACTTTAGAGCTGAATGCATCAAATACCAGAAAATTCACTGGCCAGGCCTGGAGATGCTGCACTTGTTCAAGGTAGAGTCAGATAGACTGGAGGCATTGCAAGATCTGGGACAAAGTGATTTCAAAGTGATTGGTGTCCACACCACATCCTTGCTGATGTAGGGCACAGGAGTCCATGTTTATAAGATTTACTCCTAGTTTGCATCAATCATGTTGTGACATCTGCTGCTGTTCCATAACTCATCTCATACGTGGGACTGGCAGTTGTGAGAGTGGCACGTTCCTTTGGCTAAGAACATGAGGAAATACTTCTGTAAGGAACTAAAAAACTAAGCAGCATTATACTAAAATGTTAAATACACCTGTTAGATCATCTATTTCCTTGCCACATAAGCCAGTTTGCTTCATTTAGCACAATAAAAGATACAGGTATTACCGTTCATGATTACCTGGTTTCAAACCAGATAGCGAAGTGAGGAATTGGATCTCTCATGAACTAACTGTATCAGGAAAGTAATAAAGAGGTTGAATATAAAATTGCCAATGACAACCTAGTGCATTCCTTTTTCTCTCTCTATCTGTTTTGGAGTCAGACAAGGAATAGTTTCAAGAGCCACCAAGAATTCTGACATTTTGTTTTTCTTTCTTCTCCTCCTTTCCTTAATTTTCTCTTTGTCATGATTCTGGCTTGCCTAACAAAATTTGTCTAGTAAATGTACATTTTTGACATTATCACTGTACACCCAAGTATTTTCCTTGGATCTACTCATAAAATCCTCAAGGCTGAAAGTGCTGAAAAAAGAAACAGCACATAAAGTAATAGAAGCCTTTTCTTCTGAGCAGCCATTAGTCCACCTGTCCAAGCTACCTGCTATTACTCAGTAGTGTTTTGGGCAAGTGACAAAGGTTACTTCTGTGGGTTTGCTTGTTTTTGTTTTTGTTTTTTTTTTGGTTTTTTTGGGTGGGGGGTGTTGCTTGGGTTTTCTTTCCCAAATTCATTAAAAATATGGAGGAATTTTTAATGGGTTTTTTTGGGGTGGGAATTATGGCCATCACAGGTCAAGATGCTCCTGGAGAGCCTGGACAATTGCATTAAAACACAAATCTAAAGAATACTGAAATACAAATCCTGTGATGATTATAAAATGTATTAGGTTTCCTCTGTAATGCAATCAGCCTATGGGCAGTTGGATGCTGTATCTGACAGCAGTCACAGAGGAGCATTTTCTTTTCCTCACACCTCCATATTTCTTCACACCCAACCAGCCCACTTTAATCTCAGATTCATAAATGGCTTGGAGATGATTATACTTACTCCTCTGAGTTGATCTATTTCCAGAAACTAGTGGCAGAATGAGGTTTTCAGGCAAATAAGGTGATCTTTTCCTAGTTGGTTGCTTCTTTGGCCATCATAGTCTCCTCAGAAACATGCCATTTTTGTTGTTCCCTTTTCCTATGGCAGCTACACATTTATTCCCTCCAGCCTGAGGCACTTTATATTCCTTAGTGGCTTGGACATCACTTCAGCACCTGTTTCACAAGGGATAAAAACCATTATTTAGTAGTTGGTTAAGTCTCAGAATATAAAAAATTGTGTATTCTGTTCCCAAGAGTCACAGTTTCAGCTGATCTCTTCTTAAAAATTGCTAATGGTACACAGATCAATATCTTAACAAAATTAAGGCTGTCAGTAACAAGACAGACACTTCAGTAAGTTTTCTTTTGCTTTTCTGACAATCACTTAATGAACCTCTGCACATACTGTCTTGACAAAGTTTGGATTTTTTCAGCCAGATGCATAAATTAAGGGATAATATCACTGACCCATCATGCCCATCCTGCTTTCATTTAAAATGCTATGTAAGACTGGACTCACAGCTAGTTTGGGTGACCTGAGGAGGAGCTGCCTTTGGCTGCACCAATTTTACTTGTTGGCACTTGACCTGAACTTCACAGATGGCTGAGGCTGGAACGGACCTCTGTAAGTCTGGTCCGACACTCACCTAATCTTCTAACTTGTTTTTGTGCATCTATGTAGGAAGCATTTGAGGCTGAGCTGATCACCCTGTCTGCCCTCCTCAGTCACTGGAGAGAGTGGCAATCTCAAGGTGCACTTTGTTTGCACAAGTACCAGGTTTCAAACGGGATGAGTCATGCCCAGAAACATCTGTTGCTCTCAGTTGACTGCCAGAGAGCCCAATGCCAAAGCAGATGTCTGCACTAGGAATGTTGAACTGGAGCAGATTTATGGTCTCTCATCTTTGTATTTACCTTTTAAACTCTCCTGACACAGCTTTATCAACCTTTTGTGTTCAGCTTACTGCTTTACTAGAAAATTTCACCCATGAAGACAGGGTTGAATCTGCATTGCCCTGTCTCAACTAGTTCACATTTTATAAATGTTTTGAAATTCCAGCTAAGTGATGATTGCAGACTTTGGCCATGCATCTTCAGATCTGGTGCTTTCTTACTAGGAGTCCTTAAAGAAATGAAAAAGGCTTCTTGTGTATTGTCCATATATGTCAGAGAAGACAAATACAGTCCAAGAAATCTCTTGGTGGGCAAAGTGGAAATGGGATACTATCACACTTTAGGTATGTCCACTCCTGCGGCGGCGCAGGGGTCCTGGCCACCGCCTTCCCGAGAACGTCTCCCCGGGTAAGGACGGATAGCTCAGTCCTGAGTCCCGCGACCTCCGTTGTGCTAGGTGTTAAAGTAAATGAAATGTCCACAGACAGCAAAGTGTCTCTTTGTATAGGTTCCAAGATAGTTCATTCTTTCTTAAAGGGTCCAGTGACAAAGAGCAAAAATTTTACAGTGCAGCAACTTATAAAGAGGGGCGGCAACTAAGGATTGATACATCGACAACCAATGGGAACAAGCTTGGGGAGGAGCGGAAGGCGGGGATACATAATCATACAACCAATAGGGACATAATAGGAGGGGAACTTATCTTGACAACCAACCAAGTATAAGGAAGAACATAATAGACATGGAAACTTCTGGAGTAAGAGGTGGGGTTAACATAAATTGACAAGGCAGGTAGGTGGAGATATGAGGAATGGCATGGAAGGGACTGGAATGGTGGGAGGAGAAATGCCTATTAGGGATAGTTTAGGGGAAGGGATAAGCTCGGGATAAACCAAATGGGGATAAACATAGGGGTGAACAGGAACAACCCAAGTACTGTATAAAGGTAAGGAATAATTATATAAATAACATAAGGAAATACACGAAAGTGCACTGCAACACACTCCTACTTACACTCAGGCATATCTTCAGTAATTTACTTGCCTCTTGCAGCTAAGTCTTTTTTTTCCTGACTTATGAAAGACAGAGTCCAGTGCTTCTTGCTTTTTCACCACCCTTTAAATAAGAGCAATCTGTTTCTATTTGTATTACCTTGAGATAATTTAATTTGCTAAATAGACTGAGCAATATCCCCATCCCAGATGTAGCTTGTGCACTTAACCCGAGTAATTGCTTTCTGGCAGCCTTTTCTAAGAATCTGGTCTCTTTGCCAAAGAGAGAGCGTATTTCCTGTTCATGTGAGGAAGTTTCCAGTATTTTTAAAAAGTGACACTTTTTAAAAGTGTCCTATGGGGTTCATACCCTTAGACTGAAGGAGGCAAGATCCTCTTCCTGCCCCCAGGCAGGCTCTTTCTAACTCCTGCCTACACGCAGATCAGATTCAAAGTATGAGAGGTGCATGTCTCAGCCTGTGCGCTGTGAGCTGGGCTACTGCTGGTTCATGCTGGAAACCCACTTCCAGCAAAGAAAAGCTCCCCTCAGCCTTTCCATGCTTTTTCCACCCTCTTCTGTCGTAGTATCAACTTTATGGTGTTTTGTATGCAAGAATTCAATTTCTGCATTTGTTTAAATGATCAACTTGAGGTGGTTTGGTAAGAACTTCTTTCAAGTACCTGAATATCTGCCTGCCCTCAGGTACCAGATCATCAAATTTCACAGTGCTGAGCTTCCTTACCTTAGTTCTAGGATTCTCAGAAGCTGTGCCAATTTATTGCCATCTGCTTCTTGGTCAACAACTTCATTGCATTGTTGACTGATTTTCTTGCTCTTTGTTATAGCTTTTCTATTTCCATTTATTTTCCTTCTTTTTTTTTTTTTTTGTAATTGACATTTCATGTTTTATCTAGCCAATATTAAGCCAGCTTCTCTCCTAGTTTGACTTGCTTGGAAGGCATAGCTTCTTTCATAGCTTCTCCTTGCACAACTTCCTTCCAGAAGGTAGCAGGAGAGTCTAATTTAAGCATGTGTGGCTTAATGCCTAGGTGCAATCTAGTGGATATTATTATATTGCTCTCCTTTTGAAGTCAGGCCACCTGAATTATTGCCAGCTTCTGCTGGAAGTATTTACCAAGCCAGGTGACAGCTGCCAGATGACCGGATGAAAACCAAAATAAATTAAGAAACTAGAAAGTAGGTACAGAAAACAAACAAAAGAAACAGAGCAACCACAAACTTTATTGGCTATCTGTGTTTAAGGAGATTCCCAAGGTCCTCTCCTTGTTTAGTTCAGCCAGGAGTTGCCAGGACATGTCTGCAGCTGGCTGGAGTCAGGAGCTGATTCCCTTGACAAGCCGTGTGCTCTGGATTTATCCTCTAAGCTACAACCTGCTGTTTACAGCAAAGCTTTTCCAATAAATTTCTTTGCACACTGGTGATTCAACTGAATATAAACACACTTCTGGAGACATCCTGTATCCCACGGTCATGACACTTCAGTTCTAAACACAGTCCTAATTTATGACTGCCCAATTTGTGAAACACTGTCTCAGATAGCATTAGCTTGTGACCTGCCACTGTGCTTTGGAGAGTCCAGGCTGGCCACCTGGCCTGCCCTCTGCTAGTATCAACTTACCAATAGATGGGTCAATTACTTTGTGCAAATGTCTCCCTTTTGACAAAGAGGCTAAACAGGACCTGAATTACGAGAATCTAAGCACATAAATTTTCTATATTGCAGGCTTCAACAGCTACTTATTTTATGGTGGTTTCAATGAGAGCAAGAAATACAGCTTGTAACTAGCTTTAGACAGTGAGTAATTACCATAAATGGGGGATTATTACCACTACAGCTTGCAGGGTCCCTTTTTTGCTAACAGGAAGATGACAAGTTTAAAGGGGCTCTTAAAATGAGGTGCTCTTCCTTAAAAGGATTAGAGTTCCATCTTAGTGTTACAAAGAAGAACTAAGTCCAATTAAATTACCCAGATGTGCCAGCCTTAGAAGGAAATTCATGCATATACAACCAGGCAGGGCAGGGATGGCTTGTCTTTAGACAAGTTAATTACTTGTGGAACCTACAGGAGTAAGAGTTACTAAAGTATACCTGAACCACCTACAATATACTCTGGAACCTGCAACCCTTTTACATATTTTCTGCTGTTTGTGGCAGTGAAAAATGTGTTTCAAAATTGTTAGGACACATCACAGCAAATGATGGCAATTCGAACCAGGTTAAAATCTTTCTCTGAAACCTTGCAGAACTAAGCATTTGCTCTCCCAAAGCCCTTAAGCCTCAGAACTTCTCCACCCATGAACATACTAAGATTATGAGGATTTTTATTATATAAAAAATAATCACAGCTAGAAACTTGCACAAAAAATAGCAGAGAAAAAATAGAGAATAGCTTGACAGAAGCTCATCCATATCCAACTCCCTTTCTGTGTTTTCCAGATGGCATCCATATTATCACTTGTTATAGAAGTCATATTGATGTTGTCCTAAATCTGTCTTCCAATTGTCTTGCTGTGCTTGATAGTGATGTGGGCTTGTCCTAGTTAGAATTCTTGATATTGTAAGAAGAGTCTTTGAGGATTTCCTAAGATCATTTACCTTGGAATAAATGAGTCTTTCTTAATAGATACCCTAGTAGTTTTCCATGTCCTCTCACAAAAAAAGTATGAAGTCTGCATTGAAAGCATATATTTCTGAGAGAGAAATTCTTAATTTATGAAGGTGATTTGTTGCTTAGACATTCATTGCTCATTGCCAATATAGATAAATAAAACTATTTTTTTCTTGCTGTTCCTGTATTACTATGCATTCAGGTGTTTTGGAAGGCATCTAGCAATACATTTTGATTTCTTTTCTTGAAGTTGGTTTTTTTTTGCAGTTTTTTGCATTGAGTAATATTTTTGACAGATCAGGGCATTCATAATAACTAAGATAATCTAAAGGAATCCATCTGCTCACTGCAGTCGCCCTCTTTGTGGCTAGCAGGGCAGAAACAATACTGCAGTTAGGGTGAGGTGCATCACACTTCTAAGTCTGGAAAAGTTAGCACTGGGAGGTGCCGTGCCCTGTGAGTATGGCCTGTGCCCAAGCTAGTAAGACCTACCAGCTCCTAAACTGCCACACAGAGCTCACTACTTTAGTCCATATGGAGACAGACCGTGAGTGGAAGGGATCATGGAATCACGCATGCCATCTCTATGAAGAAGCACTTCAGTGTTGTATTTCTGGGCTCCTTACAGCACTGTGCTCCTCAGTGCAGCTGGAGTGTGGTCACACACATCTGGGTGAGTTATGTGTAGGAACTTATTAGAACCTGATGGGTTCCTGTCATTCACTTGGGTTCAGAGTCATGGGAAAGAGTCTGCGCTGTCTCTGGACCTTGATTCCCAGAGCAGTGTAGCTCCAATCCTGTCTGGTACCAATCTGTATGTCCTTGTACCTGCAGAACTCTCCTGTGTCAGACCAGGAGAAAGTGGCAAGCAGAACATGGACCTTGCAGCCACTCCCAGTGGCCTGCTTTGCTGTTCTGTACAGAGGTCAGGACATTTTTTAGAAACTGCTTATCTTCACTTGTTTTGCTTTTCTGAAGCTTGCTTCAGTCTTCTTTCTTCTGCTGCTTCCTGTTAAGCTGTTTTGCTCTTGCTGTTATTCTCCCAGCTTTATCAGTAGTTCTCTCATGTTTTTACATATTTTCATTTTCACAGCTGCTGTTATGAAACTGAAGCAGCTCTTCAGATGCTGAAACACTGAGTGTTTCTGTTTTTTATGCTGAAAGATTGAGTGTTTCTTTTAGTGGTGGGCTACTGAAGAGGTGTCTATTGGCCCTCTCTATTTCAGAGAGTTTCCACTGACATGCCAGTGTTATGACTATGTTTGGCAGCCAATGGGGCATGTACATTTGCCAGTAATTGTTAGATTTTCCTCAAGTGAGTTTTGCACCACACTCTGGAGAGTTTCAAGGCATTTTATGTATCTGTAAGTAGAGCTCTGTGAACCAACAGTGTATTCACACAGCAACATCTGACTTAATCATTCTCCATTTTGATTAGACCCAGAACCAGTCCAAACATGCCCAAGATTTTAACATCACTGTTATTTTGCATGAGAATTGCTATCTAAGCACTATATGTCATCCCTAAAGATCTCAAGGAACACATGCTGTAGCAAGCTATAACAAGAACCTTCACTTTTACTATTTTTAAAATAGGTTTTCATTACCGTATGTTTGCTTATATTTTTCTGGTGTAGAAATAAACTCTAGTAGTTCTTACACTGAGTGGTTTTCCCTGCATTAATTCTTCTTCTGTTTCCAACAGCACTGAGACAGCCCTGCCAGATTTCTGTCACAAAAATTTTGGAAGTTGATGACAGTGATTTTTCATGTATAATTTGCTCAAACTGGGCCACCTGCTAACAGTAATTTTAAGGATATTAAAATTCCTCTATTTTACCTGAAATTTTGCCAGTTTCTCTCATTAATTTCACGTTGTTCAATTAAATTTTTGTTACTGTTGTGATCTACAAGACTTTTTAGGGCCTTGTTTATTTCTGTATTTTGCAAGAGGCCATTGCATTCTCCAGATTAAGCTGACCTCTTGCTGGGGCCAGCTCGGCCCCCAGTAGTTTTTTACTCAGTGAGACGTGTTTTTTATGCAATGGGACATCCTCTGAGCATAGAGGTGGCTGGGTGCAGATGAAAATATAATCCTCTCTAGCCACAGAGCTACCTGGGGTTTATCTCTTGGGAATGATACGCTAAAAACCATTATTTTAATTTCCCAAATACTCCCTCACTGACTGTGTCTTTTTTTTGGAATGCTGTAAGAGGTCATGGTGGGCAAATTCTGCTCTCCTAACTCCAGTCTCATAGCTCTCATGGGAAAATGTTTAAGTAACTGGATAAACATTCCTCCCCTGCTGCTCCCCAAACTATATATTTTATACACTTTAAACTCAGTCATAGACTAGCTGGATTGTGCTGGGTTCAGCTGGGACAGAGTTTTTTTTTTCTTTTGCTTCAGAGCAACCAGTTTGGGGCTGTGTTTTGGAATTGTACAGGAAACAGTGCTGATTACACAGGGATGTTTTCCTTATCTCTGAGCACGCTTACCCAGACCCAAGCCTTTTCTGCCTCTTATCCCACCCCATCAGTGAGGAGTATGAGGGTGCAAAAGGAGCTGGGAGGGGACACCAGGACAGCTGACCCTAAGTGACCACAGGGATACCCCATATCATATGGAATCATGCTCAGCACATAAAGCTGGAGGAAGAAGAAGAGGAGGTTGTTTGGAGTGACGGCGCTTGTTATCCCAAGTCACTGCTATGTGTGATGGAGCCCAGCTTCCCTGGAAATGGCCTAACACCTGCCTGATGATGGGAAGCAGTGAATTAATTCTTTGTATTTCTTTGCTTGTGTGTGTGTGGCTTTTGCTTTCCCTAATAAGCTCTGTTCATCCCAACCCACGTGTTTTCTCACTTTTACACTTCCAATTCTCTCCTCCATCCCACCAGGGGAAAGTGAGCAAGCAGCTAAGTGGGGTTTAGCTGCTGGGTAGAGTTAAACCATGACATAGATGAAGATTCCTAGTTTCCTGATAATCTAGAAAAAGAGGCTAGTAAAACTTTCATAATTTATAGAGTTTATCCTAATTTAGCATCTCCAGAGGGATGTATTTGCTAAATTTATCAAAAGTCATAAGCCAGCTGTACTGTAAGGCATAAAGCAAATGCTAATTAGTCTGTAAAACTGCAGTCATGATCTAATAATGCAAATACTGCTTTTTCTGTAGTGATGTGCTACCTGCACAAGTTGTACGACTAAACTGCATGCAGGCATCAATTTCATCCCCACTCTGGCAAAAGACTTGGGTGATATATGAGTGTGGGATTTGATGCACGTGGGATTTCCTTTTAAAAGGAAAACTCAGGAAGTATCTTAGTCTTCAGCACTGTTCTTTGTATCAAAAAGAAAGCTCAGAATTCTGCTTTCTTGAACATACAGAGAATCAGAAAAATTGACCATTTTTGTCACCAAGCTCCTTCTCACCAAGCACTCCACAAATATCTCTTCTCAGAGTTGTATGGTTAAGTCTGTTTAGACTGTTCTGGGGTCTGTCTACCTCTTTCATCACCTGGACTATCTCTCATTCTTCCAAATGTCACTGCATCAAAACAGTTCTTAGACCCCATGGTAATTCCTGAGAAACTTCTGAGCATCTGTCATTTTTCCTCCTTTTAGGCAGAGATATTTACCAGGGGTTGAAAGCTGCCTTAATCTCTGCTGTCAGCACAGGTAAAGAACTTGGAATTTTCTTCCAATCATCTCAAATGAAAAATGAAGGATTCTTCCAATTATTTCAACTTGATTTCACAGAATCACAGAATATACTGAGCTGGAAGGGACCCACAAGGACCATCAAGTCCAACTTGTGGTCCTGCAAAGAACCATCTCCAATTGTCACACCATGTGCCTGAGAGTGTTGTCCAAACACTTCATTGGACTTGGTCAGGCTGGTGCTGTGAACACTGCCCTGGGGACTTGTTCCAGTGCCCAACCACTCTCCAGATGAAGAACCTTTTTCTAATACCCAGCCTAAAGTTCCCTTGACACAATTTCAGGCCATTCCCTTGGCTCCTGTCACTGGGCACTTCTATTAAAGTCATATTAAATTACCAGGTTTCCAACAAGTTAGCCTGTTATATAGCAATTACATCACTTGTTCTATGTTCATTAGAAATTTGCAGCTCAAGGACAAGCTAAATTAATTTCTTGTACTTCATTTTATCTTGAATGTCATCTGATCACTGTTTTATCTATGTCTCCATAGCAGTGCAGGTGAGAAAACCAATCAACCATACCACTACACAAGTCATAACATTTCTGCAAATAGGAATAGAGTAACAACACACTTTCAGAATGATCTGTCATGAGTAGAAACTTAAGCCATTGCACTTATAATGAAAGGAAAAATCAAGACAGTTTTAGAAGAGCAATATATTTTTAGTTAGAAAGGGTAAAATGAAAGAAGAAAGCATCTACTATTTTTCTGGTTTTGGAAAAGAATAAAGCAGTGTACAGTAAAACTGTTTAAGGGAATTAAATGGGTGGGGAAAATGAAGAAATCAGAATCAGTATATAAATGGCTGTGACAAGCTCCACAAACCGAAACATTTGCTACCATTTGTGGAGGTCAAGCTTGCTCCTCACGAGGGATTAAAAGAACAGTTCCCCAGCCTGATTTACAAACAGGTAAGAAAACCTGGGACCAGGACAACTCCACTTGCCTTTTGCAACAGTATTACTGAAGGAAAATGTACTATTCCAATTAAAAAGTCAGAGTAAAGCATCACTATTTCAGCAAAGAGGTGAAGATCCAGTTTCACTAAGCTACAGCCTGACAGCTGAAGTGTAACTATTCAGTAACACTAGGGATCATAGAATATCTTGAATTGGAAAGCACCCATAAGAATCATCAAAATCCTGCTGTTGGCCCTGCACAGGGCAGCCCCAGGAAGCACATCACATATCTGAGGGCATTGTCCAAATGCTTCTTGAACTCTGGCAGATATTTCAATACACTAACAAATTGCTGTTCAGGGGAAGATAGTGACTGTTGGGATACAACAGGATTTGTATGTCCTGTGACTGGGTCTTCCATGCATCAAACACAAGGTGTTACAGCTACACCTACTGCCCTGATGGGATGGATCACATAAACCTAAGCTGAACCTTACACCAAATCTTTATCAGTCTTGCACAAAAACTGTTTTTGATTTACAATTAATGATAATCTAAACTAAGGCCCTGAAATGTCTATTTAAACATATATCCAACTAACAGGAAGTGCAAACCATTATAAAATGCAGACTTAACATTAGTCTCAGCATTTTTTAAAATCTGTCCTACATTCAGTTGTGAAACTCCATCAGATGAAGAATTGAGTTTAAGAAGCTAGAGTGCACTTCAAAGATACTGCAGTAGAAAGTTATCAGATGTCCTCCTTCCTGTTAAGGATGAAGATCAGGTACACCATCTTCCTGTTGCTTTTTGGAGGCAATTTTGTGTGAGTTCTAGTGTAAACGATGAGCTATAGCCTCCTCTAGTATTCAGTCACCTGTATGGATTTTTGCATGACCATAAGAAGGCAGCTCAGCACATCAGTCTCATATCCTAAAGATAGTGTTAAAGTGAAATAAAGCCACAACAGTGTTCTGTAACCCTCTCTCCAGCTAATTATTAAATGACTGTTTCTATAGATTCACTACACCCCCCCATCCTTAAAGTCTTAAGTACTTCTTCAAACACAGTGTTTTAAATATACCATCCATCTGTTCTGTGGAATTCACTCAAAGCTTTGTTGGTGACAGAGGTGGGAACAGTGATGCATGAAGCATGAACTCCTGTGCCTGGCTTGTTGAACCATCCCCTGCAGCCTGATGCATTTCACCTCATGCATTCCTTCACCTGCCTTAGAATGCTGCTTAGCAAATTGGCTCATCAGCTGGGATTGAAAAGCAGAGGACAAGTTGCCTGCTCAGAGCAGTTTCTCTAAAGGACACACAGTTCACCAAAAGGTTTGCATTGTAATTCCTCCTCCAACATGTGACTAGACTACAAAAAGGAACACATCTCCCAGATATAATCTAATCCTATGAGAAAGGAAGATTTTACTTGAAATACTTCTAATTAATAGCACTGTGATGTGGAAGGACAGCTGGGTGGGAAGAGACAGTTAACTCATGAAAAGAAAGGAATAATAAACTAAACTATTAAGCTTCCTAGTATCAAACCTTACTTTAAAACCCAGTTTAAATTTGCTTCTAGAGCAGGTCTTCTCCCTGCCCAGTGCTCCCTCCCCCAGCTGAAATCAAATACCAAGCCTTGCTGCTGTAAACTGGTAAAACAAAAATAGAAATGAGGCTTGTGACGAGGCGAAAAAAAGAAAAGATTTGTAGTGTTAAAGCCTTTTATGACTGAGGCAGCACAGATGTTATACGTTTGCCCCAGTCCTGGTATCCTGTTTTGAAAACCAGCAACAGATTTCTGATTCCCCAGTCACAAAGGGTGTACTTTCATTGCCTGGAGGCTTTCCACTGCCTGGGGGTGTGGTTATTCCCTCACTTCTTGACACCTCCAAAGGAATGAATCAGTGAATTGATCAGAGTTAAAACTCCCAGCAAAACAGAAACAAGATTATTTTTAACTTATTCCCTGTTTGGCTTCACCATGCTGCCTCACAGACAGCACAGCTGAGGGTGTGGTGTGAGGGGAAATGGACTTGTACAAGACAGTTGGGAAGCAGAAAACCTTTCAGACATTCCCGTCATTAAAGTCCATGTTTCATGATATTCAGCTTATGACAAGACAGCTCCTAAGATCTGGAATCCTTCTCACTGCAAAAATATCACTATTTCTTTTGTGATAGGGTCCTGAAATAGGTGGCTGCCACACTCCTCTCACCACAAAGGGCACAGGTGACACACACATACTCTTGTTGTGCTGCAAAGCCTGGAACTTCCCCTCTGAACAGTGATTGCAGGGTAGCACAGGTATGCTTAAATACACAGGAGTTAAGTGATAACCACAATTATGTTGTATAAAGAACACTTGAAGTCTTAGTATATAAAATTTTTGTTTAAAAGCCTGTTGTTTGCTCTTGCACAAGGAGTTACCAATTGTGGTCATTGTTTCCCTTGTGCATAAGGACTTTGACTCCAGTATCAGAAGGCTGAAGAAGGTTTTATTATGATTGACTCTATATTTAGGCTGAGGCTTAATGCCTAGTACAATGCAGCCTAGTACAATGCTAGTACAATGCTTTCTTCTTAGTGCTCAGTACAAAAATGCCTAGACCTTAGTGATAACACCTCCCTATATCACTGGTTGAAAAAGAGAGAGAGAGAGACCCATATCTCCACATAGTGGAGCAGGGTAGAAAAACAACAGGTGTTATTTTGAGAATGGTGTTATTTTGAGAATACAGAGATTGTTTATAAATCTGCTGCTTGGAAAGCGAGAGCTTTTCCCTTGGGAAGAAGAACCTTAGCAGGTGTGCTACTAGGAAATTCAGAAACCCAAATTATGAATACTACAAAAGGCAATCACAGTATTCCAGTTATTATTATAATTACTACTGCACCAACCAATGGAGTGTCTACTGACTGTGCAGACCATTAGTTAAAATATAGGACAACAAATTATGGCTCATGTTTGGCTACATCAACTAAAGAGTAAAAAGAAAAGACTGCTGCTAATCTAATGTGGAAAACACAGGCAACGTCAAGAGGAGATTGAGGAACACCAGTAAAGTTTTAGAGACTTTTCCTTTGAATGTTCATTAAGTTAAGGCTTTATAAGAAAGACCCTGGAGCAGAGACCCTCTGAGCTCATGTTCATGCTGAGCATTCTGCCTTGCAGGTACACTCAGGCAAACATTTTCTTGCAGTTTTGCATCTCAACCCTAAGGTAGGTTGTAGCCTACCCAGATAAAAATGTACTAGTGTTTCTTAATATGGCCTAATTTATAAGAATTTCAAAGTTACTTTATCTTAATCACTAAATTTTTACATAATTCTTCACACTATGATGGTACATTAAATATATTTTAACTTCATTAGGGCATTTCTGAGGCCTTCTTTCTACTGCTCCTTCTGATCCACTACTGGCTACTCCTTTCATCATGCCAGTGTATTTCTTAATGGAAAAGAGGAATAAAAAACTTTGGCGAGGTGGATTACAACCCAACAATTGTTGATTAGATCAAGAGCGACAAAGCCCAACAGTGAAGGATAGAACAACTGCAGCAATGCAGGGATTGCTGCAGGACTTGAACAATACAATTTCCCACCAATCTGGCTAGCTTCTTCTCAGAAGGAATTTCATAGCCAGGCTGTTGTCCTTGCAGTCCTACACAACCACATGAAAGACAAAAGCATTTTAGGCTGCTCAGCAAAGGTTTGACGTGGAAATGGGACAAAACAGTTTCTCGCTGCACTCCTGATGTCCCTGCTCAGGATCTGTGTACAGAACATCCATCAGCAGTGGTTGCTCCAGCTGTGCAAAAGCAGGGATTCAGTCAGGGAGGAACACACGGGGTCTTATTTGTATGAGTAATCATCCTATAAACAGTATAGTGTTAATCTGCACCAGCGGAAGTTCAGGTTGGACATTATGAGGAATTTCTTCACGTAAAGGGCGATTAGGCATTGAACAACTGGGCAGCCCAGGGAGGTGGTGGAATCATCGTGGAGGCGTTTAAAAAAGGCTGGACGTGGTACTTAGTGCCATGGTCTGTGGATATGGTGGTGTTCGGTCACAGCTTGGACTCGGTGATCTCAGAAGGCTCTTTCAACACTACTGATTCTGTAATCAATCAGTAATTGCCAGTTACTGATCGCGGGTGATTATGGGGACGTTTCGGAAGACAGGTGTCATTTCCGCGACAGGGGGACGCTGAAGCAGTGGGGCTGGACCGGCGGTGCCTCTCCCGGCGAGGAAGTGTCCCCTGGGATCCCTCCCTCCCTCCCGCTCCCGCCCGCTCCCGCCGGGTCCCTCACGGCCCCCGCCGCCCGCGCGCCCGGAGCTC
>VWZP01004826.1:4469635-4588231 GCA_013396995.1 Dicaeum eximium | reverse complement strand
TCCCGAGCGCCCGCCCCTCCGCCGCTCACCGCGCGGCCGCCACGCGCATGCGCCGCGCGGGGAAGCCTCGCGAGAGGAGGGGGCGGTGGCGGTGGCGGCTCCGTGTCCTGCAGTGTCCCCCCTGGTCCCCCTGCAGCCGCCGGGCCATGGCGGCGCCGCCCGCCTCGCCCGGCCCCCGCGGCCGCTTCGAGCAGGAGCAGGACCGCGCCGTCCGCGCCCTGGTGCGCCGCGTGACCAGCCTGCCCGAGGAGGAGCTGGGCGGGGAGCGCTTCCAGGCGGCGCTCAATTTCGCCTGGTCCAACTTCAGGTCAGCGGGAGCAGGGAGGGTCCCGGTGCCTGCGGGGGGTGTGGGACGGGGCCGTGCCCGCCGTGCCCGGGGAAGCGCCGGGGGCCGTGTGCGAGTCTCTGCCACAGGATCAAGGACTGCTACTCCGTCACGTTTGAATCCTGGTTTGTCGGGATTTTCTCCTGCTCTGTTAAAGGTGCCTTTCAGCGTATTCATTTGGCCGCCCAGAACTTTGCTGCAGGGAGATACATTATGGTTGCGTATAAAGAGCAAGTGAGGAGGACTCTGCCAAATGGAGATAAACCTTCTGGCTAAGAATGCTGTGCTGCTTATGTGAGAGGTTATCAGTCTGCGGGAAGAGAACCACCACAAACGAGTTTTGGTGTTGTTTGGGCTTGTTAGAAACGTGGTCTTTATTAATTTGTAATACATAGTAGCCCTTTATACTGCCACCTAAAATGCCCTTACTCAAGTTTCACGCACAGTTTTCAATTATCACAATTATTGTTCCAGTCTGTTCTGCCCACTTGAGTTGAACTCGGTGATCCTTGTGGGTCCCTTCCAACTCAGAGTATTCTGTGAAAGCTGTGAAACTCTTACATGGTGTGTTTCCAGTTATCTGTGCTATCACTGCTGCCTCTTTGAAATCGTATGCAGCTAGTAGCTAATCCGCGCAAAATCAATGCTGCTTTACATTTTTCACGCTGATTAAATGTATTTTTGGGGGAGCAGCAGCATAACTGCATTGCATCTGTGAATCCTAACTACTAATAAGCTCAAATAAAATTATTTTAATATGCAAATCTCACCCTCAGTTTTGCTCATCTAGGTGCTTGTGTCGCTGTGTGCTCTTTTAGATTGGGGAATTGTTGGGGTTTTATTTGGTTTTTACATGTCAGAAAAACAGAGAGGGTGATGCAAAGTGAACAAGAAGCTTATGACAGGGAGGATTGGGAAGAGGAAGGGTTTTTTCATGCCAGAATTGTTGTCCAAGGAATGTGCATGGAACATCAGCCTGAAATTATCTAGTATTACCTTTGCAAACAGTGAGATCTTAGGTTGTAGCAGAAACTCTCCTTGGTTTCAAGTTTGTGAAACTTGTGATTTGTATTGTTAGATTTGATGATGTTGCTGTGCTGTAGTTCTTGGATCCACCTGTTTATTTCCATGCAGCACTCTAGTCCTGTTCTATTCATGATGTTCCCAACATGCCTAAAAAAAAAAAGAATTTTTTTTGCATGTATGTTAGTCATTAATTAAAGCTTTGAGTAACAGACTAAAGAATTTTTCACTAATAACTTCCCTGCAGCTTAATTTTTCTTTTCAGGACAGATTCTTAGCTTGATTTTTTTATTGTCTTTTCAGTGTGATATTCTAAATCTTCCAGTTCTTATACTTACCACCATTTTGAATTACTGATTTCCTACGTAAGCTAATGTGCTGTAATAAATTAGATATTTTTTAAACCTAAATGCTAATACTTATATTTTATTGTTCTCTTATTCCAAATCCTTATACACAGTTGAAATCAGACTAATGTGTTTGTAGTTAACAAAGTCTTTTTTCTTTGCTTTAACATGGGCCTATCTTCATCCTGCAGCGCTCCTTACTAAAAATCCTTGCTAACTGCCTTACATTTTCACTTTCTAGTTCATTACTTTGGCATTGAGGTGATTTCATATTGTCTTTTGAATTTCAGTCTATTTAGCTTAACTGTTGCTCATGATTGGGATTGAGCAGTTTTCATTTCTGTCTGTGGTCATGAGAATTTTAGCACTTTCTGTCACCTGTTGCTGGAAACATTGGTTTGGTTTTGAGGGCATACAGACTGTCTTGACCTTGTGCTCAATATTGTCACATCTTATTCCCTGCTTTTTAGTTGCTGTATCTGAACAACCTATTCATAGCCCAGTTTAGTCTCCAAAGTCCATTTTACCTTTCACAAGTTCTTGTTTTGTCCCTATACATATATATACACCTTTGTTGGTATATCTGTCTGTATTTTTGATCAAGCTCTCTTTTCTCTTAGACACTGTCCCTTATCCTTTATAAAAAGGAGGTTATTTTGGGTTTAGAGGCCTTCCCATGTGGGTGTTTGTTTTGCCTGTGATACAGGTCCCAAATAATTTTGTTCATTTGACACCAATGCCTTTGACAGCACAGTTCTTGATCTCCTTGCTCTACTTGACTGAGTAGACAGCATACTTTAATTGCTTAGTTTGCCGGTACAGTAGTAATTTTCCATTCAGCTTAGAGCTTAAAGTAGTAATTTTCCATTCAGCTGGTTAGATGTAACCTGCATTAAATTTTTTCTGTTTTTCAGGCCAATTATATTTAATCCTGCTTGAGCTAAGTGATGCCAAGATTGAATTTTGTTGATGCTTAATGCTATTGATGAATTAAGTGTGCATTATTGAACTAGTAATGTTGTCTTCATATATGTAAATCAGCTTTATTTTCTTCTTTATTCAGCTTCCTTTTAAACATATTCTAATGCAGATTTCTTACACAGATTTCACCGTTTCCTTGATGTGAACAGTCATAAAGTAGAGAGAACAATAGAAGGGTAAGTTTTATGTCTACATATTAATAATGCATTGGTTATATATATATATATTTTTAAAAGCCTTTTTGATACTATTTGTGTTATTAGAATACATGAAAAATTGGTAATTCATTCTGACCTTGGAAAAGCTGCTAGCTGGAAAAGACTAACAGAAAAATTTCTGAACTTGCCGCTCCCAAGTACTGAAGAAACAAAGGTATGTACATTGCAATTTCCTTGCTCTTTTTTTCCATCCCTTTTGCATTTACACTGACAATGGGAGCTTCAGTTGTAATGTGTTGGAAAATTCAGAGGACGTAGTAGTGGGCTTTGGAGTTGCTGTTCAGGTCATGGATTTCCAGAAATGAAAACTTGTCTTCTCAAGGTTTTAGCACATGGAGTTTCATGACTTAAAGTACGCGATCTCATTGCAGAGCAGGTGTTTTAGGGTCAGCATTGTACAAATGCTGTAGCTGGAGTCTAGGTGAATCTAGATTCCTGTCTCTTCTAACACAACAATGAACTTGTTGCATTTCTTATTCTTTGCCAGTTTTTTTTACCTTAAGTAATCCATCTGGTTTTGGTTTTAGGGTTTCCTGTTGGAGTGCTCCTGTTCTGTCGCTCCCATTTTGACACTGTGGGTGTGTTTCACCCTTGATACACTTTGTATCAAATCAGTTTAGGATATGGAGTGTGTGAATAGGGCAAAAGTTGTCTTGCTTAGTTTTCTTTCCAGTGTGGCAGTGTAATAATGAATTGGATCTTAGAAAGTTCCTGCAGCTGGGAGACTTAAGCTTCTGATTTAAGAGGTGGTGCTCCATATAATGGCTTATTTAATAGAGCTGTGTCTTCTGAGTTGCAGTCTGATTTTACTTCTCATTGAACTGACATTTATCTGCGTGTTCTAGGTTCCTTTTAATTTGTGAGCATAACCCAGAAGCCCTTAATACCTTACACATATTCGGTTACTATATTGTAATCTCTAGATTTTTTAAAATGTGCCTTTAGTAGTGCTTGTTTTGAGATTTGAGTGAAGTTAAAACCAACCAAACCAAACACCCGAGCAAGCACTTAATACTTGAATCTTCCAAGTATCCTAAAATTTTTCTTTATTTTCTTTTTTTTTTAAAAATGCAACTGGGGTGTGGCTGGAGGTAGATTAATCTCATATTTGGGAAGTTAAATGGCATTTAGTTTTTTAGCATGAGAAGATGCTAGATAATGCACTAGGAAGATTAAATAATTTTTGGTTTCTATGACTGGTAAGTGAGACACCAGCTCACACATGTGGTTCTGTCAATGACCTCCTGGTCTTCTTTGACAAAATCAGTAATGTTCAGTAGGAACATGTTACAATCCTTGTATAGTAGGTGGGTATCATGCTGTTTTATCAGAAATTTGAATTATTTTTTCTAAAATGCAAGGGGAACTCATTCCAAAATAGCTTTCTGTGTTTATGAATGTGTGAAAGTATATAAGATTTAGACTGCAGAATCTCCATGTGTTTAGGTGTGAAATAGTTGGCTGAAGATCTTTGTAAAGTTACAATGAGGCCAAAGAAAAATCTTTTTATAGTTAGAAATCATTGTACATTGGTAAACAGATTTTAGGGAATAGACAATAATACAAATCTCTGGACCACACCAGTGTTGGCACAGTATTCAAATCTGATTGAAGGCCTCTGTTTCACAACTGCAATATGGGAGTTAAAGATTTGTCCTTAAAGATTTGTGTAGATTTTCAGATCTGAGAAGATAATGTGAACATGATATTAAAATGTGGTGATTTTAGCTAACTTCATTTTAGCCTCTGTTTGAAATAATTGGCCATGTGAAAAGGGAAGCTAAGACTTGGTTTCCTGCAGGCCCATTACCTGTGTCCTTCCAGTTCATCCATGTTTACGTGGCTGTCAATTATCCCTTGTCCTGAGGTGACTTCTTATTTTCACAGTACTTGCATCTTCTCTATATTCTCTGATTATGGGCTCAGTAAGAGGCAGCATATGCTGTGGCTGCTTTTGAAGGATTTGTGTACTAATTGGCTAATTAATAGGCAGAAGAAAATGGATAACATTCAATATCATGTTGCAGATGTTATTTTTGTAATTCAGGACTGGGGAATGGGAACTAATGGGGAGCATTCCTGCAGATAATAGGCTGACTTTGTTACTAAACAAATCTTTCAGACTACTTACAGACTTGCTTTTTTTCTAATGTGTTTTAAAGACGGATACACACTATTCCATACTGTCTCTTCTGTTGTGTTTGTCTGATTCGCCATCCAACACCACCTATGTGGAAAAACCAAGAGTCAAAGAAGTGGGTAAGTTTACCAGATGTTTATATGGCTAATGAAAGATACAATCCGCAATGCAATCTGATAAGAAGGACATTTTTCCTTTCCATTTTATTTTCTCCTTCACTTCATGTTGCTTTATTTGTTGTCTTTATAATTTATACATTTAAAATAGCTTGCAAGTTTTTCCTACCCCTGTTTATGTTGCATCACTTAAGTTTTCCAGCCACTGAACTACCTTGGGAACTCTCTTTGACTTGTACCACTATCACAAACAAACATTCTCCACTTGTTCAGCAGTGCTTACATACTCAAAGACAGACAGTGGATTTCTATCCTGAGTCTCTGTCTTGCACCTCAATATTAGATCTCTTGAAAAAGTTTTGGTGATGTAAATTCCTATGTTTCCTACATAATCAAGGAAGGGGAGATACATTTGAACCTTTCCAGAGGGAGATCCCAGCTGCCTGCTTTCTAAAGTAGGACTTTTTCACTCAGTGCCTGAAAATGAGGCTTGTGCTTAAGTTCGAGTGGATGCCATCCCCCATTTGTTTACAGTGTTGTATCATAGACTGAAAGAAGAATATTTCAGACTAACCTAAAGAAAATCTTGCGTCTTAAGATTCCTTTTTGAATGATCTCTGCACATTCCCTCGGCGGTGTTTTGAATGCACTTTCAGCCCATTCCAGGAATGTGAATATGAAGAAGTTATCTCAAACAACACTAATTACAGTTGAGTAAGCTTCATGTTTAAGATATCATATGTTGTAAGTGTGATTGTTACTTTGAAAGTATCTCACATCACATCATGGACATGTGGTGTCTTTTTGGAGAGTAAGACAGTTCTTGGTTTGTGTTGTTTACAGTCTGAGATCCTTGTGCATATTTAAATTATACATTTAGAATGTTTCCATTGAGCTAAATGGGACTTATTAGTCACAATAAGTGGTGTGTTGCATTCTTGCATGTTTTTCCAGGATTGAAGTGTAGGGTAGTGTAATATAGTATAGTTAAATGTGCTGATGGCACGCTAATCCGCATATTTTGAGTGTATAAGCAATAAAGCTGAGAATTAATAAGGGATATACATGGTTGATACGTCACAATTTATGTCATGTTGAAAGTGCATAACCTTGTTAATGGAACAGTGGTGTAACCTTAAGTGGGAGTGTCTTTTGTTTTAGCTGTAGAGTATCAAGATAATTTTAACTTCGAATGTGTTCTAGAGGAAAAGAAAGTCAGAGTTATGTGATACTTACTATTTTTATATTTATATTTCTTTTAGAAAAGGAAGAAGAATTTGATTGGGCAAAGTATTTGATGGAAGGAGAAGAAATTTACTTTGGCCCAGGCATTGATACACCAGTAAGTAATTTCCTAAGGTAAAAACCCCAACTGTATAAACTGGTTTGAAGAGTGTTAGAGACCTGATTGAGTTGTCGTAGTTTGTATGCTCTGCATGTTGATTCTTGCAGGATTCCCCAGTACTCTGCTCAATACCATGAAATAACCCAAGCCGAATAACAGTAATACAAATACTTGTTTTTCACAATGTTTTCACTTAGTCCTGCAATTAAACTGTCTGATTCTGCTGATCCTTGCTTCCACCTAATCAGAGCTTGCTGCAGTTCTGTGATCTTTTCGAGATCTCTCATTTGCTGGTTATTAATGTTGTGTGTAATTTAAATAATTCTCTGTTAGACAGTTGTGTTAGTCCTAGTGTCCTGAATTTACTTTATAGTGTAAAAAAGAACAGTTGATGTTTGGCTTGAACAGGAGCTGAATATAGATGCGTCTGCTACGTTGTACTGAAGTGTCCTGGGGTTTGTTGCACTTCATAGGATTGGTCTGGAGAAAGTGAAGAGGAAGAGGACACTCAGCCCTTGAGCAGGGAGGACTCAGGTATTCAAGTAGACAGGACACCTTTAGAAGACCAAGATCCAAATAAGAAGACGGTACCTAATGCTTCCTGGAAAGGTTAGAATAAGCTATAATTCTTCTGATATACATACTAAAATTTAGCAAGGTAATGCAGCTTTCTTTATTACTCTTTAATGAGGTATTGTGTTACAGATCTGTGATTGTAATACAAGATTACAATTGTGTTACTGTTCATTACTGATCGGGTTTTTTTACAGTTAAGAAACAATGTGGAAAGTTTGATCTGGTTTCTGTTACTGCTAATGGAGAAGAATTCTGTTCATTCCTGTGGAAATTTACATGGATATTCCAATATAGAAATTAAAACTTAGAGTAAATGCAGCGTGTAGTTGTACGGATATAATGTAAATTTTTATTATTAAGTATCAAAATGCTGAAACAAAATTTATTTTCCAACAGAAATAGTTGGCTCAGTTGCAGGTATGAAAAAAAAAATTATCTTGTCTGAAAAAAAAAAGTTTATTTAGTTAAAACACTAGTGGCGTTCTCTTGAATAGCTTCAGGGAGTATTAAATGTAGCTGTATTCTTTTACATAAAATATTGTGGGGTACAGTTTAGCTGGCTCATGATAACTGCATAGTATATATTATATAAGCAGTAGCTATCTAACCAGGACTAGGTAAAGTTCTGTTGACAATCACATTTTAGAAAAAAACTGTTTTAGGTAATGTACTAAATGTCTAATAAAAAGGAATGTAGTGATAAAGCTGATGACATTTGCCAGTTTATTTTTTAACTCAGCCTGTTTTTATATATAGCCTTTGAGAATTGCCTGAGACAGAAGCACATTTTTTGAGAAAAAATTGGAAACCATGTAAATCTTCAAGCTTATAGAATCATATATCCTGATCTGGAAGGGACCCTCAAGGGTCATCAAAGTCCAGCTCCTGGTCCTGCACAGGATCATCCCCAAGAGTCATGCCATTTGCCTGAGAGTGTTGTCCAAAAATTTCTTGAACTCTGTTAGGCTGGTGCTGTCACCACCGCCCTGGGGAGCTGTTCCAGTGCCCAACCACCCTCTGGGTGAAGAACCTTTTCCTCATATTCAACCTAAACATGCCCTGACACAGCTTCAGGCCATCTCCTCAGGCCCTATCACTGGTCATCAGAGAGAAGAGATCAGTGTCTGTTCCTGCACTTCCCCTCATGAGGAAGCTGTGGACCATGGTGAGGTCTCCCCTCAGTGTCCTCTTCTCCAGGCTGAACAGACCAACTGACCACAGCTGCTCCTCAAATGGCTTCCCCTCTAGGGCTGTCACTGTCTTTGTAGCCCTCCTTTGGACACTCTCTTATAGCTCTTTCTTCTTTTGTGGCACTCAGAAAAGCTCACAGTACCCAGGTGAGGCCTCACCAGCGCTGAGCAGAGCTTATTTTTTAGGACCTCTGCAATATTTGGGAAATGTGGCATTTCTGTGTAAATTAGATTGTGCCCAGTGGTATTAAATTCCCAGTGCAGTAAAGTGTAAATGGTAATTCATTTGAAAAGATCTATGATTCTGCAGTTGAGTGAATAGGCTTATTAATAACTTCTTCCTGTGTTTTGTAAGCATTTCCTGCATAAATAAAAACACCTTGCTGCCTGTCACGTGTTTTCGCAGTCGGTGAGCCTGATGCGTGCAGCTGGCTGGAGCAGCACGTGGTTCCTCAGTACTGGACAGGAAGGGCTCCTCGCTTTTCCCATAGTTTGCACTTGCATTCCAACCTGGCTGCAGTCTGGTAAGAAAACAATATCACTTACATATTCCTTCCTGGTATGCAATACTAAATACTGACTTCTTTAAGCCTCTTTACTGTTGAAAGCATAAGGATACCATAGCTATTACAATTCACTTAAGAACAGAATTAAAGGAGTGCAAATTAATAAGATGAACAAATGAGCTACTTTTTCTATTAGTAGGTTCTTATCCTTTTATTTGATTTTTATTAAGTTTCTCATGTCAGAGAGAGGGGTTTCATTTTTCAAAGACACGAATCTTACTGTTAAATTTTGTTTGGCTTGACCCTTATAAAAGTCTCTGAGGCCTAATATAGGTGGGTTGTAAGTGGTCCTGAAAGTGAGGAGTCCCCTAATGTTTACATTTTTCATATGTTTTTGGTGCCTCCTTTATGAAGTTAAACATAAATTTTGTGTGGGGAAGGAACTTAAAACAGTATATTGCCATAATCTGCCATGGCCTTGGAAAGAAAATGAAAATTAAAAATAAAAGGAAGTCTAATTATTTCCTGTCCCAAATTTTGATGTCTCAGTAATGAAATTCATTAGATTTGCCCTTGGTTTTCTTAATTTAATGAATTTCTTAATGAAGGAGTTATTTTAATATAAGGTGGTTGTCCAGCCTGTTATGAACCACAGTTTGCAATGAATATTAGAAAATGGGTAACATGAATAAAGCTACATTGCTACTGCTGCAGTGTTGTTAGGAGATGTATGTTTTACATATACATATAATATATAACTGGTATTACTTAATTTGGATGTTTTGATTTTGAGTGTGATTGTATAACTTTTGCCACTGATGAGTAAAAATACGAAAAATGTAAATAATCATTCTATACTTCACTAAAATATGAAAAGGTACTGAGGAAGGTTTACAAAGAATTGCATAAGACAGAATCATAAGAGAAAATTCTTAGGTGGCTATGAAAGTTTCCACTTCTTGAGTAAACTTCTGAGTTAAAGAGAGAATTTTCTTACATGGGTTAAAAAAATTGGTATTTTACTTTTTAGTTTAGTATTTTTTTCTAGAAAGTAATGATAAGTTTTCACAGCACTGAATGAGAAATAACTGAATAATTAAAAAAAAACCCAAACCTTCAGTCTCCCTCCTCCTCCTGCCCCTAAAATAGTGGAAATTCAATACTTCAGGCATTTGCTACTTAATTTCGTGTCTGTGTAAGGCTAAATGATATTTGAATGTTTTCCACAGTATCTTGCCTATCAATATGAAAATAAACTGTTCTTTTATTATATACTTAAAATGTCCCCATGAGCATTGAATCTGCTCAGATCTGAGCAGAACAAAACCAAGCCTAAAGATTATTGCTTCATTCTTACCTTCAGGTAATTCAGCTGTTATTTCAGCCATTAAATTGTTGTAATTTCCTTTTTTCCTAAGGGACCACCATTTGTATACCAGTGATCCTTTGTACGTGCCAGAAGAGAGGATGCTGGTCACGGAAACTCAGGTCATACGAGAAACTCTTTGGTAAGTGCAGCATCACAAAGCTTGCATTTAGTGTTTCTCTAAAGGAAATGAGAGGGCTACCTTTGAGGATGTCCAAAGAAGGAATCATTACTGAGCTTTTAATTTACACTGTTTCTGACAGTAAAGAGGCTGCATGTGTGTGTTAAACATTCACATTTGAGGCACTGGAACAGGTTGCCCAGAGAAGTTGTGGATACCACATCCCTGGCAGGTTGGGTGCAGCTCTGAGCAACCTGGTCTGGTGAGAGGGGGTCACTTCGTGGCCTGAAGGCTGGAACTGGATCATATTTAAGGTCCCTTCCATTCTGTGATTCATGAAGAAGGAAGGGGCATACTACTTTTTTTTTTTGCATTGATTATTCAAGTCTAATTGTCAAAAAGACACAGTTTGTTCTTATCTTGTGCCTATAGATTTATTAACCAGTGTCCAGTTTTAGAAAGCAGGCAGAGTCATCATACAGCTGGAAATTATTTCAACTGAAAAGAAACTTTAGGAGATATTTACTTCAATCCAATGTTTAATTGTTTTTGTTTTGACAACAACTTACAGTACCAATAGCATTGTACTTGATCTGTGGTCTCCTATTACTCAAAGAAAATACACTTTTAGGCAAGGAAGAGCTAGCTCTTATATTGATTACATATAAGTCCATTAAAGGGGAAAATTACTACTCTTTTTGTTTCTTTTCAAGGCTACTTTCAGGAGTGAAAAAGCTTTTTATATTTCAGCTGAATGATGGAAAAGTGACTGTGCGGAATGATATTATTGTAACTCATTTAACCCACGTAAGTTGTTTCTGAATCTCAGAGGAATATGTCATTAGAAAGACGTAATTTGTGGGAATAGAAAATGAAACTGCTTGTGGAAATGTCTACAATTTTTCTACATATTTCTACAATTGTGTTTTGTCTAAATAAGAGCATCTGGCTTAATAAAACTTAGTGGGCTGTTTCTGTATCTGAGAATGTGATGAAGCAATAGCAATTGCAGAATTTTCTAATACTTTCATTCATAAAAGTAATATTGTAATTCAATTTTTAGGCTTTATGAAATACAGTTTTTGTTAGATGATTCCAAAGGGTTGGTTCTGTTTTGTTTTTTTTTTTAGAATTGCCTGAGATCTGTATTGGAGCAGATAGCAGCATATGGTCAAGTTGTGTTTAGACTACAGAAGTTTATTGATGAAGTGATGGGACACAGCCCAGAAAGCATAATGCATGGAACAGTTTCCACTCCAAAGAAGACTACTGAAGCCCCATTCAGAACCTACCAAGCTTTTATGTGGGCTTTGTATAAATATTTCATTAGCTTTAAAGAAGAACTTACTGAAATTGAAAAATGCATAATCAACAAAGGTACAGTGCAAGGGAAGTTTTACATGAGGGGGACACACAAATAATTAACACCAAAGAATTTGCTTTTCTGTTGGATGTTTTTTTAATGCATCTTGGGGTTTTTTTATTTCCAGATAAAACAGTCACACTTTCAATAGTAATAGATAAGTTGTCTCCCAGACTGGCACAGCTGAAGGTACTTCACAAGGTGTTCAGCACAGGAGTAGCAGAAGTGCCACCTGACACTAGAAATGTTGTACGAGCATCTCATCTGCTTAATACCCTCTACAAAGCTATTCTTGAATATGACAGTGTTGGAGAGGCATCTGAGCAAACGGTAGGGGAAATAATTCCTTCCTTAATAGAACAACACACTAGAACTAACTCAATTAGTTACTAGATTTAGTAACTAATGCGTTACTGTTTTTTGACATGGGTTCACTCAACCTGGATGAAAATGGATTTATGAGAGGATCAAGAGCAGTGTTTTTTGAGGACTGAGGGGAAAGAGTGTGGAAAATCAGAGGACAGGAAGCTGTTTTGAAAGAGGGAACTTTGGAATAGCTTTCAAATTAGCTCTGAATTACAGCTTTCAAATAGCTTTGAAATTAGCTATTTCTACAGCTGCATAATTCAGTTAATGCTGAAACGGGGGTTGGATTTTTACAGTAACTTGATCATACTATTGCAAATATAGTTGATATCAGTATATCCTCTTGTTTTCCTGATTCTGATGTTATGAAACCATAGAGTGTTTTATGACTATCCCTTACTGTTTCAGAGATGTTAGAGGGAAAAAATGCTGTTTGGATTAGTGATGACAAGACTAACAAGGGGAACCATGAACAATACAGGTTTCCATTTAAAACAAAAGCTGCAATTTTTAGTTTAACTTTTTATCTATAAATTACTTAAGTGTAGTTATGTATATGTTAAAAACTGTGATTGCACAATTAAGAGATGAGACTTTACCATATTGCTTTCAATGCTTGGTATAAAAACATTCAGCCAGTTTTTTTCTTTTTTCCTTTAAATTCAGGTATCCCTTTTGTTCTCTCTCTGGGTTGAAACTGTGAGGCCATACTTACAGACAGTGGATGAGTGGATAGTCCATGGTAATTTGTTTGATCCTGCAAAGGAATTTATTATTCAGAGGTGAGGATGCTTGATACTAGACACACATAATGCTATGCAAGTAAACCTGTTGCAGAACCTAGGGTAAAGGGTAACAGTAAAAGTAGGTTTTCACATTTCTTATTTTGCTTAAGAAATAATTTCTTAATCATATGTCTATAACTTGTCTCAAACTTCCCATTAGGGAAATTACATAGATATGGATCTCTACCACATACTGTTCTAGAGTAGAAATCAATTCTTTTGGGTTTTTCCCATCTATAGTAAATAATGAGCAGGCTGACTCTGAGTGTACTGACTTTTTTGAAAAGCAATTAACCATTTTTCAAACCCAAGAAATTTGCAAAAATTACAAAATTTACTTTTAAAATTCTTTTACTAATCTTAAGTTGTAAGGAATCAAATGCTATTTGGAATTAAAATACTCATTGCTTCTGACTTGTAGTGAAGTTAATATGGAGTCTTGAATTACATGCTCATACCCTAAGTGTTACTTGAGCTGTTAATTTTTGTTCTGTTGCTGTGCTACATTTTGTTGGTCCCTTTTTTGACAGCTTGGAATGGAAAGTAAATATAGAAATTAAAGTTCTGGCTTGTAATTACAAATACATTTTTCCCTATCTGCCAAACTTAATTGAACCTGTGTCTGTTAACACATGTTGAGGTGAGCATGAAGTAAGACAACAGCTCTAATAGTACTATTGTAATAACAATTCCTTGGTAGCAGAGATTCTCAGCATCCTTATGTCCTCTTTTTGTGGTTCTATTATTTGTGTTTTCAGTGCTACCAACAGGGCTGATCTCAACTTACATTTATGCTTCATTTTAATTACCTAATTTTAATTATCTAATTCACATTTTTCCATCTGACTTCAGAGACCAAGCTGAGTATCTGATGTAAACAACAAAAAAATTCAAGGTGAACTACAAATTGAATTTCACCTACTCTAGAATTTTTCAGCTTTCCTAGTAGTAGTTACTGCCGTTTCAGGTTTTAAATAGTCTGCAAGTCAGTCACTCATTTTGACACTAAGGATGCATGACACTGTGAATAGTTAACATCCTGGACAAATTTAATTATAATTGCTCTATTTGGCTTGCTGTTGGGGTTTCTTTGGTTGTACAGTTGTTTCATCTCCTATGAGCTAATTGTTTATCCTTTTCCTAGATAGTTTGCAAATAGGGATGAGCTAATTTTATACAGTTTTGAAAATGCTTCATGACTGTTCTAAGAGAAAGGCAAATCACAGAACAAAGAGGATCCATATCCTTCAGTAATGAAGTTTCCTTTTGGAAAGGAAAATACTCAAGAGCTTTTTATTTCTTTGCAGAAACAAAAACGTTCCAGTTAATCACAGAGATTTTTGGTATGCTACCTACACATTATATAGTGTGTCAGAAAAGACAGAGAATGAAGAGAAGATGAGTGATAATGCCAGTGCCAGTTCTGGCAGTGATCAGGCCCCTTCAAGCAGACAGCACACAATGGTTTCTTTTCTGAAACCTGTGCTAAAGCAAATTATCATGGCTGGAAAATCCATGCAGCTGCTGAAGAACCTTCAATGCAAGGACGGTTCTCCACAGCAGGCTGCATCAAGAGGTGAGATGTCAGTTTGTACACCATTGTGCCTTAGGCTGTCTAACAGTATGGGTGTATTTTTGGTAATTGGCTTCCCCTGGCTTTAGGATAGTATAACACTCTGTTGAATGCCAGTATCATGGTTGGGAACTTCAGGTCTGATGGAAAACACTCTTCCAATGTAAACAAGTGAAAAGAGAAAGTGAATAAAGTTGATAGTTCCATGTTCTTTTTATTGCTTTAAATTTTTCTCAAACTTCTTTTCATGTGCTTACACCACATTTTTTGTTGTTATCAGACAAAACCAACTTGTATGTTCTAGTAGTAAAGCTGTTGTTTTTTAATAAATAATTGTATTCCATTACTCAGCGGTTGAGTAATCTAAGATAGCATGCAGAGTTTTTTTTTAAAAGCTTACTCATAAGTAGATCAAAGATGTTTGGATATCTAGGATATTCATCTTAAGTGATTGTAAAACATAATACAACATTGAAACTAATGTAGGGTTTGGGGTTTTTGTCTTTTTTTTAAGGAAACAAAAAAAAAATTTTAAAATTTTGCTGCTTCTTCATGTTTCAAAGTAGAGATAGCTAAATTATTTAGGAGACTCACTTCAGTAAATACTGAAAGATTGTCAGGTGCTAAAAATTAATTGCCTTTGCACCTGAAGTAGGAAGTTCTTTAACAATCTTTAAAATATTTAATATTTCAGATACCCATTCTGCAATGCATTTGAACATACACCTGACGTTAGGCATGGAGGTAGTCCTGTAATTTTAAATATTTATTTGAGGGTGTTTTGTTTTCTGAATAGTGGTCTAAGTGTAGTATATTAAAAGTTAGCTTGTGAATGTTGGACTGTGGAGTTCTTTTAGTTCAGACGATGTTTTGTCCAATGTGTTGCCCAATTCAGATGCTGAACGGAAGAGTTTATACACACTGTTCTTGGAATCGGTGCAGTCTCGCCTGAGGCACGGGGAGGAGTCTGTTCCAGACATTATTACAGAACAGCAGGCCACAAAGCAGAGCCTGATAAAGATGCAGTCCATAGCAGAAAGACACTTGGAACTGGATGATGTCCATGACCCACTGCTGGCTATTAATTTTGCCAGGTAAATGAATGATGGCCCTGCTGTGTTGTTGAGAGCAATATTCAGCCTGGTGACATTTGGTAAGGAAACATTTCATTGCTGCTGCAATTTTTTCAGTAGAAAACAAGCAAGTTCAGAATAAAGACGAGCACCAACAGTCAGTGACAGAACCTAAATAGACACTCTGCTTGTGCATGGTTAAAGAAAAACAATTAAAATCAGTGAAGAATGTGCTGCTTGCAATTGGTAGCATAGAAAATTGGAGTAGTCTTTATCATAGCAAGGTTTTAGCAAATAAGTGTTTTAAGAGTGGATGCCATTGTAAAATCTGAACCTTTCAATGAGTTTGCTTGGTTTTTGTACACAATGTCCTTGATTTGCACCAGGTGTATTCTTAGAAGAATGCAGCTTCAGCTTTGCTGTGCTTAAATCATTTAACTGTAAAAGCCTTCCAGAATTCGTGTTACTTGCTTAAAAAATCTTCATTCTTCATAGTGAGGGAAGTTCTATACAAAGTATAAATGTCATGGAAATTAGCAGGAAAGATAAACTCTGAAAATCTTGTTATGTAATTACAAGTAAGAAAATAGCTCTTTATGTTTTTACTAAATACTAATGGTGTATTTACATGTTTTAAAACTGACATAAGAAAGGAGGAACTTGTTTAAAAGAAATCATAGATAGGATTTGGTTTCCCTTGTTTATTGGGACTATTCTAGTTGTCAAAATTTCTACAGTAATTCAATATCCAGCTCTTTCAGTCTATCCAGGCAATAGCTGCTATGACCTGGACTTCCTCTTAGAGTGGTTACAACTGGCAACTAGCTTTTTACAAAATATTACAATAATTTGATGTTTTCTTTGTAAAAATAATTAAACTTACCACATGTAGAACACAGATACTCTCTTCCCATCATATAATATTATAGATAGTATGTAGGGAGCCCATAATTAAGATGCTTCAAAGCAGTTCTCCATGTGTGGGGTGGTTTTGTTTTGTTTTGCTTTGTTTTGTTTTTTAGGTTTTTTGGTGGGGTTTTTTTTGTTTGGTTGGTTTTTTGTGGTGGTTTGGGTTTTTTTTTAGGGTTGGTCGGTTGGTTGGTTTGGTTTGTTTGTTTGTTTGTGTTGTGGTTGTTGGTTGAATTTTTACTTTGTTTCTTTAATTTTACTTTTCTTTCCTGGGAAGCTCATCTGAGTTCTTTATATGCACAATATAGTTGTAAAAGTTCCTATCAAAGTGGGATTGTTTAGAAGCTGTATAATATTTGAACTTGGTGTTTTTCAGGAGTATGCCTTAAGCAGTTGTGATTGTAGAATGCTCTCCTCTGTGGTACTCTCATGTCTGGTGTGTCTTTGTACACAAACAGTGTGATGGATCACTTTATAGGCTGGATACATGCTTTGCTTATAATCAACTTTTATTACCCCTGCACCATATATTTCAGAGCAGAGGACCCAATTGATTAAAATATTTGAAGTATGACATTGTTTTATACCTTGTATGAATAATGAGCCTTCTTCTCTAAGTATCTTGTTTTATTTTGAAGACTGTATTTGGAGCAGAGTGACTTTCATGAGAAGTTTACTGGTGGGGATGTCTGTGTGGATAGATCTTCAGAATCTGTGACCTGCCAGACTTTCGAACTGACACTGAGGTCTTGTCTTTATCCTCACATAGACAAGCAATACTTGGAATGCTGTGGTAATTTGATGCAAACTTTAAAGAAGGATTATAGGTAAGAAAGTAGATTTATTTTTCCTTAACTTTCATTTTTTTATTACCAGTGGTATGTCATCTAAAGAAGCAATTCTATGTTGTGTTTCTACTCCAGTTTGATAAATGTCTATAAAGTCATTAAGGAGAAAAGGTATCATATCATATCTGGCATGATAGACTCTTGAGTGAAATCTTGGTCTAGCTTGGATAAAGAGCAAAGCTGTCATTTGTCATCAGTTGATGTTTGGTGGGGATATTATTTCAAACAGTATTTCTTAGTAGTGTTGTCATTTTAAATTCATTTTAGAGAGAGGGACAGGATTTCCAAACTGCTGTTTCTGAGAATTACCTAGCCTGTAGGATAGCCCCAGTGAAGTTAGTGAAGCTGTTAAAGCTTACAGGGAAAAATGCCTTGGTTAAACAAAGAACTCACTGTGGACTTTGTTTGTATTCAATACTGAGTTTTTGCTGTGAAGAGTTTCTAAGATTTTTGTTTGTGTAACAGTTGTGTTTTGCATTCACTTGTATGATGAGACTCAGAAAATGTTATATGTTTCTCCTGTTCAGGCTTGTAGAATATTTGCAGGCAATGAGAAATTTTTTCTTACTTGAAGCTGGAGATACCATGTATGACTTCTATACATCTATTTTTGACAAAATTAGAGAAAAAGAAACTTGGCAGAATGTTGCTTTCTTAAATGTTCACCTACAAGAAGCAGTTGGACAACGATATCCAGAGGACAGTGCAAGGTAAAGTGCAAAACATGCTTTAGTTATGTTTGTTTCACACTTAGCTATATTAATGTACTTAACTCGCATAGAACAATACCAATTATTGTGTACTCATTCAAATAACGTGTTCTAATGAAGTTTTGAGCTGTTGTCCTCTTTCCTACCCAAGTCCTCCAGATTAAATCAGACAGTTAGGGTTAGTAGTGAGAAATAGAAACTAGTGAAACTAACTACTCATTTAAAACAGATTCTCACCAATTACATTACTTGTTTCCTTGCATAGGTTGTCAATATCATTTGAAAGTGTTGATACAGCAAAGAAGAAACTCCCTGTCCACACCTTAGATGGTTTGACATTGAGTTACAAGGTAGTGAGTTAAAATGGCTGCAATTCTTACTCTAGAACAGATTTGAAATGTATGAAAGTGACATATTTTCTGTCTTCATTATCCTCTCCTCTTCCTAGGTTCCTTGGCCTGTAGATATAGTTATAAGCTTAGAATGCCAAAAAATTTACAATCAAGTTTTTCTGCTTTTACTGCAAATAAAGTGGGCCAAGTATAGTCTAGATGTTCTACGATTCGATGGTAAGATACTTCTTCAATGAAAGATACTCTGTTTTGTGGTCTAAGAATATGATTAGTCTTCTGCTTTCTGCAGTAGGTAGTATGAACTAGTAAGAATTTTGATTCATTCTATAAAAAAATAATCTCAGTGTTGCAAATTACGTGGATTAAGTTGGACCTGTTTTTCACTTCAGCCTCATGGACATCTCCATTCATGCATTCCCTTTGTCTCTTTGATTCAAGTCTAGTTAGTTATATTGGAAACTTGTTACTTCATTCTACAGACTTTGCTGTTGAAAGAAAGTCTGTCTACCACACCCTAATGTTTATGTATAGTCTTTTTGTGAGTAATACCTTGCAGACAAATTAAGAACACAAGATGAAAAAAATATTCTATTTGACATTGAAATAGTAAACTGTTGGGGGATTATAGAAGGGGATTTTTTCATATTTACTTCACCAAGTTAATGTTTATACTCTTCCCATCCCACGTAAAGTGGGCATAGACTTCATGTCTTAGAAAAATAAATTAGAAAGTTGATGGGTTCATCTATATTTTGAACATCACCTAAGTATATATCTTCCTAGAAGTATGTGGTTTTTTACTGTTCAAACATTATGGGCATGACTTTTTGGTTAAGTCTTTTCCCAAAAAGCGTGACACTCTTGCTTTTTTTTTTTTTTTTTTTAAAGAATTAGTCTCTGCTGCAGAAAACTCACAGGTTAAGGAAGAAACTTCATTAGAAGAAGGAACACTTCCTGTACTTGGACCACAAAAAGAAAGTATAAAACAACAAATACATCGCATGTTCCTCCTAAGAGTGAAACTTATGCATTTTGTCAACAGCCTGCACAACTACATCATGACTAGGGTTAGTCTTATATCACAATTTCATTTATATTGGGAATTTGTAACTGTAGATGGAGTATTCATTTTCCTTTAAAACCTAAACTCCCCCCCCCAAAGAAAAAGCAAAATGTAAATATAATGGCTTTTCGTTTAATATGTGTCAGTTTGAACTTGGCCATTTTAAGTCAGTAATTCTAAAAATGCTTTAGAAGTTGTACATGCATGTGATTGATCTTTGGGTATTACTGATTTTGTCTGTTTCTCCCAGTGCTTAGATGACTGAAGCACAGTAATGTAAAAAGAGGTTTCTGTAAGCTGTAACTTAAGAGCTATTATGCTTATAAAAGTGTTACAACAGATAGTTAGATGAATTCTTTTCAAAAATCTCTAGTACACAGTGTATGTGTGACTTTCCAAATACAAAGGCAATGCCTGTAGATACATATCAGCTCTATTATTGCCTTTTTTGCTTTTAATAAAATTAGTATATGCTCCAGTTCAGCCTCTCTGGGGATAGTCATTATGCCTTTGTGTAGTGGCAGGACATCTATTTCTGTGAGGAAAGTTGCTGTGTAGTTATGAGAAGAGCTTGAAATTTTTGCTATTGATGGTAATTTGGAGGCTAATCCTAAAATTTGAATCCTAAATCCTAAAAATCCTAATCCTAAAATGAATCATGCATTTTCAGACTCTTTAAAAATATATCGGAAGAGAGTCATAATCACTTGTTTACAGCATTGAATTTAATAACTGTGGTCTTCTTTTTAAGATTCTCCACAGTACAGGCTTGGAGTTTCAGCATCAAGTAGAAGAAGCCAAAGATTTAGATCAATTGATAAAGATTCATTACAGATATCTATCTACAATTCATGATCGCTGCTTACTGAGAGAAAAGGTGGGTAAAAAATAAATATATTTGATGTATTGAGTTATCAGGACAAGAAAGTAGTTTCATACTAATTATGCAGTCTTGTTTTGCAGCATATAAACTAAGCAATATACAGGTACTCTTGAGGAAGTGGTAGCTTTTCACACTGAGAACCAGTTTCCCTTGCTGTTCTCAGCTCAATTCTATCAAGTAAAGAGGATAAAGTTGAATTCTTTATATTGGGTACTTGTTTGTTTCTAGAAGATGGGAGGTTTTGGACTAACTGAGGCTTGTTAATGTTAAAATGGTTATACATAGTGGTATGGCAGGAAATGGAGGTACCTGGATAGCTTTGTAACCTTTTATCCTACATACTGTCTGTGCAAAGTCCACATCCAAGTAGTCAGCTGGGAAATTAATTGAAGAACAAATAGAAACATCTTCACTTTGGAAGAATCACAGTGTACTTAGGAGATTGTTTTTACAGGTCAGATTAAATGGCATGTGAAACCTTTGTATTGCAGTGTAATAATGAAAGTTATTATGCTTAACAATTAATTTCTGACTTACTCCTTGTGTTTCAATTATTTTAGGTGAGCTTTGTGAAGGAAGCTATAATGAAGGTGTTAAATTTAGTACTCATGTTTGCAGACCGTTGGCAAGCTGGTTTAGGGGCTTGGAAGTAAGTACACCTACCTAAAATTGTACATGGTCATAATTTTGGAGCTCTGAGTATGATTTTGTGCCCAGACCTGCACCTCCAGGTGAGGCTGCACCAATGCTGAATACAGTGGGACAGTCACCTCCTTTGTCCATCTGGCTGTGCTGTGTTTGATGCACCCCAGGATGGGGTTTGCCCTCCTGGCTGCCTGGGTGTCCTCCCTGCTCACTCCTGTTGAGTTCTTGTTGACCAGCACCCTCAGATCTCTTTTTTTCCTTTCCCCATTTATACTTCTGTTTGTGCAACCTGCTGCTTGAAGGATGAATGATCAATGGAGACTTGGGCAAGTCTCCAAGGCTTTGTCAAACACTCAGAAGTTGATGTATGATCCTTAAACCAGCTGGTGTGGACTGGCTTACTTCATATTTTTCAGGACTAATTTTCTTTGGCACAGATGCTACCTAAAACTTAGATCCCGCTCTCCTGTGACATTAGGAAGTTGCTATTTTTGGGGTGTTTTTCTCATTCAGAGTGTCAGAAATAATTTGTAAATGCTGTTGATAAAGACTGAAACTCAGGGCATGTGGTTCCTGCATGTGGCAGGAAAAAGTCATAGCTGGTGTCATCTGTATCTTCTTGGGAGAGGGGAAAAAGGAGAGTGACTGTTGTGAACTCTGTCTTCTCCCTTGACTGGTGAGTGCTAGCTGACAGAGTCCAAAGTGGAATTCAAGAGATTGCCGTGTGGGTGTCCCTGTTTTACTGACTGTGTAGGTCCCCAAGGACCTCTAAAGCAGGAAGGACCAGGAAAGGTGCTGTTGCTTGCCAACCCATTTAGGAATGATAGGTGTCAGAATCACCAGCTCCTCCAAGTCACTGCAGTGATGTCTAAAATTATGATGAAATTATTAATACCCCTCTGATGGTGCTCAGATGCTCTGTCAAAATTGCCTTTGTGTTTTAGAAGTAGCATATGCAGGCATAACTGAAGTATTGTAAGTTCAAGCCAGAATTCTACGTAAAGAGTCCTTCTGTCATTTACTGTGAAATTTCGGTTATATTTTGAAGATAACATAGGGGCTGATCTGTTAAGCATTTCTCTGTTAAACTGTTTTGTAGGATGGAATCCATAGAGAAGATGGAATCTGATTTTAAAAACTGTCACATGTTTCTTGTAACTGTTCTCAACAAAGCTGTCTGTCGAGGCTCTTTTCCCCATTGTAAGTACCTGAGGCTTTTCACATACCTGCATTTACACAAGTTTGCTAGGAATGTGTTTGTGTTTGTATCTGTTCTGATGTTTGTTGGCACATTTTAAATAATCTCCTTTTGTGAATTTTGCACAGAAGGTCACCAAAACTTAACTCTTACTAAGTTAAAGTCATTATTTTTTAAGAGTATTTGTGCCAAGCTTTTCCATGACAGCTGTCTTCAGTTTATCTGTTTACTTGATGAGGGGAAGGTGTGTAGCCAAGCAAATGACAAGCAGTTTTCTAAACTAATGAGATTAAGTTCTGGGAGCACAGAAGAGCATTGTTTTTGTTGATATTGGGAATGATAGCTGTGATACATCTTGAGCAGATAGGATTTTAGTGTTATGGTGCCTCAGCTGCAACTGCACTGGGCTCTTGGCTCTGCCCATCTGTTGTAAGTTACTTCCTTGGCAGTAGAAACAGCAGAGGATGACATATCTATGCTTCTACTTACAACCTGGTATGAGCTTAAATTGGTAATCAGTGCCAGTTTGAGTTGGGGGGCAACTGCTCAGTGAGGTTGTGGGGCATCACTGTTAGTTGGGATGCAGATGGGTGTTCTCACAGGTTTCTACACCACCTGTAGATGTGCCTAGGAGACATTACTTAGTGGTGGACTGGGCAGTCTTAGGTTAATGTTTGGACTTGATTATTTTAAATGTCTTTCCAATCTAAATTAGCCTGTGTCTAAAACAGGCAATATCTGCCATCACTGCTACTCACATCTACAAGAGCTTGTCTGCAGAACCATCAGTGAGAATGGCTTGCTGTATATAAGCCTCCACAACTTTTTTTTTTTTTTTTTTGGTGTACAACAGTATTTCAAACAAAGGAGCTAAATTTTTACGAGTTGTTACCATGTGAAATAACTAATGGATAGCTGATGATGAATGTGGTGAAATATTATCTAAGCTGTCAGAGACTTGCGAAATGTCTTACTGTCTGAAGTCCTAAAGTATTACAATTTTAAAAGTATCTTCTTAAAGGACAGATTTGAATATTGCAATAAATGTTTGCAGTGTGCTGCAAATGCTAATATTAACTATGTTTTTATGGTTTGTTTCACAGTGGAATCTTTAGCTTTGTCACTGATGGCTGGCATGGAACAAAGTTAACACCCACTTCCACTAAATTAAGGAAGAACTGATAGCAGGATTTATGTTGAAAGTCCTGTGTTAAAGAACTGTAAGCATTTTGCACTTCAGTTTAAAATGTATATAGCTAAATGATACCAGTGTTTTGGAGCTGTGTAAAATATTTTAAAATGTAAATAATGTACAGGTGTTTAAGTGTGTTGGTTGTGGCAGTGTGTGTATATGCTTCAGCATCAAAAAACATGTATAGTGTAAAATTCATTCCATGTAAACAATCTTAATTGAAAATACAGTAAATGCATTTCATGCTAAAAAAAGGAATTTTTTTTTCTTTAATTGTGAGTAATTGATGGTTTACTTTTTCCAATAATTTTTCAGCTGTAAATAGGTCAGAGGGCAGTTTGGAGTGGTGTGACTCAAATCTTGTGTTCAGAAGGTTGGTCGAGTTAATTTTTGGCCTTTTTTTTCCCTTTGCAAAAAAGCTAAGAAGCATTCATCTTATTTGCTCTGTGGTTCTTAAGAAATCTTTAAGAAGACTGTTACAAGAAGCTGATGTAAAAAATTCAAGATTAATTTATCAAAATGGATTATAGCAGAACATAAAACACCAGTATTTTTTATGTTAAATGTTCAAATGCTTACTAATTTTAGTGGTAACTCTGGTCAGTTTAAGTAGGATGGCAGTGTGTAATGTATTAGTTTTAACGATTGGATTGTTGAGATGTTTCAAAGGTAGTCAGATAGGACTTGACCTTTATCCCTCTTCTAAGCCTTTGCCAAGCAAACTTTTACATCTAAGCTAATCTCATGTAAAGCAATAGATTGTGGTGCAGAAGCATACATTTCTGGGCAAGTAAATGTGGAACTTGTTCTGCACAAGGTGACTTGCCCTGTCTTCTCCCCATTAAAGTTTCTCTGGAATTGTGGCATCAATACACCTGCATTAAAAAAGATAAAATCAATCACAGCTATTTACCTAATCATTTTTTTGAATAAATAAAAGATTTGATAATTAGAATTTCACTGTTGTGTGTGTGTTTCTGCTGAAATTTAGTCAGTAACTTCAAGTTTGAGAGGTGTTTCTTTAAGGTACCTAAAGACTATTTACTAATGACTACTGAGACTATGTGGCTCATTATAAAACTATTTTTTTCAGCTGTAAACTAATAATTACTTTATATGAAAGTGAGTATTTGCATTTGTGTTCGAACAGGAGATCTCAAGGTTCTTCCAAGTTACAGCTGTGAAATGTTTTGAGGAAAATATTTTTTTTTCAAGTATAACACTGAGAAAGTTTCTGCTGCCCTGTAATATGTTCTTTTTTGTTTGACTGAGTGGAGGTTTTGCTTTAGAGAACAGTATGTTTGTACTGTACTTTGCTACCATGTGACACACTTTTCCAAGTGAATGTTTTTTGTGGTAGGTGTCCACCTATTAACAAAAGTAATTTTTACTTCTAGTTTACCATGTCTCACTTAAGATTCCAGATTATTTATTTATTGCTAGCAGAGACAGTGCATTGTTTAGTAACTTTCTTATTCAGAGTAAAATTGAGTAGCATACTAAGATTTTTAAAAGACATACTTGTACTTGGAAGTTCAGCACTTCCGTGTACTGGTTCATTACTTTTTGAGTATGTCTTGTACTCTGTGCTTCTAAATATCTAATGGGGTTGCTTTATTTCTGCTTCCTATACAGTGATTACCTTCAATGAAATTCCTACTTTTCATAGCCTTACCTTGGATAATATTAGCTAGATATGGGAGAAAAAAATCCTTCAATACTTCATGTTGTTGAAACAATAATTCCTAATAAATCCCTTTGCCATTTTTACTTATTTTATGTGAAAGACCTTGTGCAAGTGAAAGATTTTGCTGTTTCACCCAGTTTCCTGCTTAGGAATTAATGTTGCATTCTGCAGAGAAACTTCTGTGCCCTTTGTAGACAATAAACAGCATGCCTGCATACTGTTTATTCAGCCAGCTTCCAAGATTTGCTTATCTGTCATCACAAAAACACAGTGGAAAGTCTGGCTGTGGAAACATTTACTGATTCTAGTCATGGACATCCTCAGTGTTTAACTTTTTGTGTGTCAGTAGTACTTGGCTGACAAATTCCCTTCAATGAGTCGATCTTGTGGCTTTTCTTTTACTTCAGAGCCACAGGAAAAAAATCAAGTTCTGTCTTTTAGTGTGCATGCCCTGTGATGCCACCAGGACCTTTCCATCAGTCTCCTGGCAGTTGTTAAAATGGTTATTTACCTGTTTGGAGAAAAAAAGGGTTTTATGTGAGATATGGGGTATTTAGCTATATGTTTGCTCAGTTTTCCTTGTAACATTTTCTGTTTTCTTTACAGAGCAGTGTTGTTACTTGGATTCTGTCCTGAATCCATTCCTTCTGGACCTTTTTCTTCTAGTTTCCAAATTCCTGGTTTTGTCAGTTATTTCTGAATTGATTTGAACCTTAACTTTTGCATACTTTCCCTTTGTAAAGGAAAGTATTCTACTTTCCACTATTTTTTTGGATACTATGTTAGAGGAGACACAACGTTTGAATATGCTTTACTTGCACTTCTGTGTGCAATTTCAAATAAGCAATTTTGGAGACCTCAGGAAAGGTGTAATCTATTCCATGTGTGTATAGATTCAAAGGACTTCTGTCATAGTCTATTGTTTTGTGAATTGTCAAGTTTAGCGAAAGGAAAGCATAAAACACCCAGCAAAGCATGTAGAAACAGAACTTTCTAAGCTTCTAAGGGGGTACAGAATTCTTTGGAAAAGAGCACACTATTGTTGGATGCTGTCACAATTTCATTTCTACTTTTATTTATTCTCATGAACTTCTGGATGCAGTTTTAGCAAAGTTGTAGCATAGAAGCCCTTATGTGACTTGTTACTTTTCTTTGTTCTGTGGGCTTTGTACTGTTTTTTCCTGTGGGCTTCTGTTATCTCTAGGCCACATTTTAGTTCTGATTTAGTAGATTCTCCAGTGCTTTCTTTGCTGTTTAGTTTTAATAATCCCTGATTAACCACTAAGTCCTTGAGGACCTTTGGTTGTGTCAGACTCTTGATATAAAAAAAGTTAGCAACCAATCATTGATCAGATGGTTTCCATGGGAGCATGGATTAAAGATAGCAATGCTAAATTACAGGCTGATTAAAAATCTAAAAAAATTCTGATGTGCTTTTTAATCTTACTAACTAAAGATTTGCAAGTTTTCAGCGTTCATCTTGTGCTACTTTGCACACTTAGAGAAAAACCTTCCCTTTCTGATTGCATTGGTATTTGCTTGCTGTTGTAGTGTCTTGTTGCTGCACTGTGCATTTATTGCTGGGAAGGCTGCACAGGATCACAGGTCTGAAGGCCTAGAGAGCTAACAAAGTTACCAGGGACAGAGGGGCAGGGCTGGGGCAAAGGGTGAGGGTGCTGAATTGCCTAACATACATACCCTGATTTCTGCACTCATGTCCTGCATGAGCAAAATGAATGAAATTAATAATGGAATCAAGAAAGGATTTAACGTGTGTTAATGTCTGTCAAGGAGTTGAGTGGTCTCTGCTGTGGTTTGGCAGCACAGTGGGCAGCAGGGTTGGAAAGCAGAGTGGGGGGACATGGGCCCATTGTACACACATATAGAGTTAAATCCCCATGTGTGAACAACAGAGCCTTGGTCTAGTGTTTCAGAGAGCTGAAAGCAGAAGCAAGGAAGCCTGCTTGCTAAGATCCTTTTCAGATGGTGTCACTCAGCACTAGGAGGGAAATCAGAACCAGAGAGCTTCAGGTGTCATCATGTGCTAATGGGTATTTATGAATATGCAGCACACCTGCTCGTGGCAGGTAGGAATCTGGTGTTTCCTGGAATTAAAGGTAGGTATGAGTGACCTGATCATTGCATTTGTGTAAGGCCTTGTGAAGTGGAGGGCTCCTGGTAGGAGTTACATGTTTAGGTAGCTGGTGTAGGCTTCCTGCTGTGGGTCATGTTCTCACTTTGCTCATTGAGACCTCTGAGATGCTGTTTTATGCTTGGTCTCTTCTGCTTAAGCTCTCCCAGGTGCTGTGTCCTCTTCATAGGTGCCTATCTCCTAAGAGCTGAAACAATGTGTTACAATATGCAGTGAGCTTTAAACCTTTTGCCACATACAACACTAAGTCTGTGCTGACTTCTGGTCAGCAAAAATCTTCCAAAAATCTGGTCAGCAAAAATCTAGTCCAGTTCATTATAATATGGACAGGTGGTTGATATGTTGCCGGAATTTGGATTTAATTTTTAAATTGATTTACAGATAATTACCTATTTTTTTGTATGATGTCCTGTTCTTGAGGTCATCGGGACTATTGCCTATCATGATTTCATGAATACCTTTCTGTGTCAGGTCGTGACAGTTTCCTGTGTTCTTTATGAGGATGAAAAATCTCTGAATTCAGCAGGTATGAATAATTAAATGAATAGCTAGATATGTTAAGCTTAAGCACCAAAATATCTGCAAAACCAGAGAGTAATATCACCATCTTAGACATAGTAGACACCCAGTGGCAGAATCACAAGATTCCTGTTGAAGTTCTCAGGCTGCTGTGGAATGAAACTTTTCTGTGTAATTCTGTGGGCTCCTGGAAAAGATTCTTCCATTGCCTTTGGATAAATACTTAAAAGCCCAAAGAAGAAAAGTAAAAATAAAGTGAAATTTGATGGAATTCAGGAAGTAGATCTGTGGCTGTCCTGTAGCGTAGTGCCTTGAACAAAGGCTTTATCCAGTCTTCAGAGGATTGCATTAAGTTTGTTACTACCATATTATCTGATACTTGTGTGGTTTAGGTAGAGGGTATGTCAGTTGCCAGGAGCATGCTACATTATGGTTGCAGATCTTCCTAAAGATTGTTGACAGGCGTGGGTTAAAATTGGGCTGAAATAAATTCCACCCAAGAAAGGATCTCAAACTGCCATAAATCTGGCCTGATAAAAACCACACCTAGCTTCCAGAGGCTAGGATATCAGTTAGTGGCTTGATTGGGAATATGTAGATACATGTATCTTTAGCTACACCTAGAAGGGCTGTATTCAGTGTGGCAGATATGATTGAGAAGGGTGAATACAGTAGAAGGAGAAGCAGGTCATGGAGACCTGCTGAACATCTTTAATCAAGTACTGTCATTGTACTGCTTAAGTTCCACTGAAGTGGAAAGAGCAGGGAGTTGTGGGGGCATTACAGAATTAAATCAGGCATCTGGAATGGTACTAGGTGGGCTCATTTAAAATGGTTCAGATAGGCATGCCACATATTACATGAGACCATATAAATTCAGACAGTAAAATGTGATTGTCATCTAATTCCTTTATCAAATAATAGAAAAAGAACAACACAAATCTTGAGTAACTGTGTACCATCATCTACTTTTTAAAATATGATCTTATGGGTTGTTATAAACTGGAGTATAGGCATGCTAATAAAAAGCAGCAGATTGCCCCAGCAGTGGGGAAGCAGCTCCTTTGCCCACTCAGTTATTTAGATGGAGATAGCAAGATCTGGGGCATCAGCCAATCCTTAGGACAGGCTGTTTGTTTCCTGGACAGGATGGTGCTGTTGGCAGTCTTGCTTTCATACAAAGCAGCTGCTCCTGGCACCAGCTGCCTTTCAGCAAGTAGGGGAGCCACAGTGGTGGTCTTGCTTGGGACAGACTGGCAGACTATGGATCATTGCCCGTGTGGGGGCAAGCTGCTGTTGATCAGATCTCATGGGGAGTGTTCAACTTTGCTGTCCTTGCTGCTGTGTTGGGGCCTGGTAACAGATGTCTCAGTGCTGATGTAGGCTGAGTGGTTGCATTAAGACAAGGCTGTTCTGAATTTGCACTTGCTCAGGATAAGGAAACAAAACTACTCCTGCTTTACAAAGGTGAGTAATTTACTTAATCAAGCTCCTTGTCCCAAGCAGAGTTTGCAGAAAAGGGCATAGGATGGATGGCACTGGAGACAATCAGGTGTCGGTTCAGAAATGGAAGCATCCAGCTGTGGTTGTATTTTACACTTTTGCTTGAGCTGGGTTGAGAACATAGGCTGATAAGGAGCTGTGATGATTGAAAGGAATTGAAATGAATTCATTTCGTATATGCACTCAAAATGCTCATGCATATATACAGACAGAGAAGAATAGCAGCCATGTCCTAGAAAATTAATTGTTTCATAGAAAAGACTATGTTGCAGTACTAGGAAAAAACATGGCTATCAAGATGTGTCTGTGATACCATGAAATGGTAATGATAACATTTTTAATGATGCATAACTTCTCCACAAGCTGTGTAAATTCTTGATGACATGGAAAGGGTAGAATAATTGGATTACATCATACTTGGAATAATGAAAACTGAGGGTCTAGCACCTTATCTCCACTCTTCACAGGCTTTCTTGTAGATGCTATTAAAAAAAGCTTATTTAAAGAAACTTGAGACAGTGCAAACTTTTTGGGGAAAAACCTAACAACCAATAATTGAAGTAAAGCACTAAGTATTCTGTTCTCAGCACAAAAATCATTAATAGCACAGTGTCACCTGAACAGCTGTTGAAAACAGAGACTTAGAAGTGCTTGCTACGGCAACAGTGTGCAGTTTGGTTATGATTATATTGAGGGTTTTCAAGAGTAAATGTTGGATGCAACTTAAAGCAGACAAATACAAGCAAATAGTCTTTGATGAAATTTTGTTTTTAAGTTCCTGTATTCTCAGGTGACTACTCCCTACGTGGAGTACTTTGTGAATTCTCTGTGCCATAAACTAGTGGCTGGAAAGAGCAATCTTGACAAGCTTCTGTGAAAAAGAACGGGCGGTTTGATTTTGTGGTGCAGTGTCAAGTTCATTAGATAGAATCTTGAACAAATAAAGCTGAACTTGAGTGGGAGAGCACTGCATGGAAAAAGTAAGAAAACTTTGAAATGAGAAAGTACATGTGTTTGATGTCGTTTACAGAAACGTTAAAGTGGGAGGTTGTCAAACAGCAACCTGCCTGGTTTTTATGGTTTTGATTTTAATGAAGTGTGGTTATTTCCGATTCAAACACCACAGGCATGAACACCCTCTGAAAGATGTTTAAAGGGGTTTCCCACGTGATCCCTTTCGTTTTTTTACGGTTAGGTTTTTCGTCCTTAGGGCTGGTGTCTTTTCCTTGCCATGCTAGCAAAGTTGTGAAGTGGGAAGCCCTGCCACTGAGTCGTTACTGCCCGCCCCGGTGCCCCGGGGGCGCTGCTTTTCTCTGCGGTGGTGCTGGGGCGGGTGCCGGATGGCACCGTCTGGGCTTTGTACGAGTGGGCACGGTCGTCCTGGCCGTAGATTTGTGTTCCGAGAGACAGATTTCCCCGCGTACAGGGCACAGAAAGAGTCGCTTTCCTTAAAAGCAAAGGGCCCCTCCGGGCCGCAGCTCCGCCGCCTGAGGCAGCTGCGGAATTACTCCGGGCTCGCCGGGAGGAGGAGGAGCCGGGCCGGAGCCTGCGGGGGGCGGGAAGGGGCGGCAGGTTTGGGATGGCGCGGGAGGAGGAGGAGCTGGAGCGGCAGGAAGGGTGTTTCCCTGCGCAACTCCCGGCTCAAGTGACTCAGACAGGAAACTCCCTGCCAGGCGCGGCCCAGGAGCGGAGCCGCCGGGCCGACGCGACCCTCGGCGGCCGGGCCGAGCGGAGCGGAGCCCCCGGGCGGACAGGCAGACAGACAGACAGAAAGACAGACAGACAGACGGGCTCCTCCCGCCGCCGGGCAGCGCCGCGCCCGGGAGCCGGCGGAGAGCGGGTGAGCAGCGCTTCCCGGGGCCCTCCCGGGCGCCTTCGCCCTGTACTCTTACCTGGGGTGGGTTTATCCCCTCCCTCGGTGTCCGGTGCTCCCCGGAGCTGGGAGGTGGCGGCGGTGCCGCGGGGGTCCCGCTGCTCGGGCGGTGTCCGGGGGCGCGGCGGGAAGGGCCGTGCGGGCAGGCGGCCGTGCCTCCGGCGGGTTGGGTCCCTCAGCTGTGCTTACCTAAAAGCTGATTTTGGTTTTGTTTCTGGGTGTAAGGTTTAGCTTGTTTTCTCTCGTGCGTGGCTCGTGTGTCTGCAGCACTCGAGTGGTCGGAGTTCTGCCTCCTAGGCTGTCTTGGAATGGGCTAGATGGGGAAGAAATAAAAGTAAAAAGCCCGATGGAGGTTCATCTCCCTCTTCAGAGGAAGGAGGTGATTTGTAATGTCTGTTCTAAGGACGTGGAATAACTTCCTCATGAGGAACTTGAGAATTATCCAGTAAAAATAGCTATGCTGTAATGACAGCAGGACCATAAGCTTGAAAAATCCCCAAATGGATGATCTGCCACCCCACCCCTCCTCCCAAATGAGCAGAGGTGAAGACAGACATGCACTTCATCCTTCTGAGTATTCCTCTAGTTCATCAACATCTCTCTGCTAATTTTTTGCCTTTTAGTAGGCTCTCATTGCCTTGATTTTCATTCCTGCGCCGTTTGATGGCAGGTTGAAGTAGCATTTAGACATGTAAATGGTTGTTTGTGCCAGGAAGGCTGTTGGGAGGAAGTTGTCTTTGCGGGATGTAGCCAGTCTGCCTGAAGTGCTGCTGGAGAGCGTGTATTGGAGGAGGAGGAAAACTAGCTGGAGGAATTTCTTCTTAATTAGAAGGTCATACCAGGCTTTGCTGTAAACTGTGGGAAATGGAAAGCTTAGGCTAATGAGTGGCTCCAGTCCTTACTGCATTCCAGTTACTTATTTGGCATAACTTTATTATAATAAGCTTACTGAACATGTACATATGCAGTGTTGTTGGGTAATGTTTACTTCAAAATTAAATTTCTAATAATCCTGTAATGCAATTCGGCAATCTCTGAATTATATTCTTATTAATTGTACTTAAACTCTTTTATGCTCAGAGAATGTCTGAACTATGTGATAGAAAAAGCATTGCTACTCCTTACTTAAATTCTGATTCTTGACTTCATTTAAGTCCCACTTTCAGCTTTAAAAAACTTTTTTTTTTTTAACTTTTGTAAAGACAAAGTTTCTCCTGTTCTGGTGTAAAAGACTCTTTAAGCTTTCCCAGGCAACTGGTCTGTGAAGTCTGGCTGGTGTAGGCAGCCAGTTGTCTCTGTAGCTGCCAGGAAGGGAGGAGGAGGAATTTGGAAGAAGTCTGTACAGCACCGGGAAGGCTTAACCCCAGTATCATCAAAGCTTGCTTGGGTTGCCCTCTATAAAAAATGTACATCAGTCTTTATTTGTAGCAACTTAGATTTTTTTTTTTTTTGATGGGGACTATGTACTTGATGGAATATCTCTAATGTACTTTGGTTTTCAGGTTGTCACTGCTAATTTATGTATTCTGATTCTTAGAAAAACACCCAAATACTCCCACCCCGCAACATCCCTGCTTGAAGATGGGAAAGACTTTGTCTTGTTTACAGGTCTTGGGTTTATCACTTTCTTTTGAGGGTCCTGATGCGGAGAGTGGAGTGCTGTTTGAAATATGCTCAGCTCTGCTAATTAAAAATTTCTCCCATAATAGGCATCCCAGCATTCAAACTTAAACGGAGCCAATTTATCTAAGTAGTGAAAATTTTTTTTGGTAAAATATATGTTATAAGAAAGGAACTGTTCCACAAACAATTCAGACTTTTCAGTTTTTAACTTCTGAATGTGCGACTTATAAAAAAGCTCATAGTGCTTTAGTGATGTACCTGTAATAGTCAAAGTATTCATTAACAAAATTCTTGTTTCTTCAGTTTGCCTTAGATATGGAAATTGTCCTCTGGGCTTAAACCAACAGATTCTCTTGGTCCATTATGCTGACTTCGTAGCATAATTAAGTAATTACCAGAAATCTGTTCTAGCTTTGTGTTCCATGTTAGATGTTTGTCTGACATACTTGTTAAGTTTTGGTTAGTGCTTTGTTTATTCATTTTGGGAGAGAATTGTCTTGGAAGGTGGCTTGTTCCCAAGGGTATGTCCTAAAATCTTGCCATAACTCTCTTGCCAGAATCGTCTGATGTTTATTTTTAAATTTGTTGCTCGAAGATTTCCAAGATATTGAGGTTGAGGTGGAAAATTCAGTGGTTGGAATTGAGCTGCAAGGTTGGAACAAAAAGATGGAACAAAAAATCCCCGTAAAGCTCTTTTTTTGTGGAAACAGTTGTATTCATGTTTTGGCCTGAAAGCTGCTAGAACTGCTTGCAATGCTATACAAGAGAAAATTAATTTTAATATAATTTCTATGCTTATTTATGTGCATACCAAGTGGGTTTCATTTTACAGTTTTTGCCCTATGTTCTCTGGGCAAGTTCTTCAAGTGGTTCCTTTGCTGTACCAACAAGTAAAGCCAACTTGAATGGTGGGCAGCAAGTTTTACCCTGCTGGGTCAGAAGTCAGCTGTGTGCTTGACTTCACTACTAGAAACAGTGGCTGTGAGCTTCTGAATTTCCACTGTTTATACATTTTCAAGTAACTGCAGCTACTATGGAAAGCCCCAACTTAATAAGCAATTATGCTTGAACCAAGTTAAGTGCTTGTTTACCTAGGGATGCTGCAGGAGCTTGGCACAATGCAGGCATGAGTGGCCAGTGAAGTGGTTCAAGGTGGTTCCATCCATGCTCCTGGGATTGTGATCCTTTTAAACAGTCAAGGGCTTCCCTGGGAATATGTTCTCAGGGATGAAGGCAAAGAGGGAGGAGTAAATGTAACAGATTTGTAAACTTTTGATCTGTAGAAAATATACCTTGTTACAAGTGGCCTCTGGCAGACTTTACTCTTGAAGGTCATCTTGCTACTCCTTAGCTACATTGTTATTTGTATATACAACAAATAACTGTCCTTGTCCCGGTTTTTATGCAAACCTGAGACAATAAAATGAAAGAAGGACATTTCAACGTTGTGAAATATGACTGTATACGTACAAAAACTCACTGAGAGCTTGGTAATGGTGCTTTATATTTTAAGCTGCATACGTCAGTTCAGGATTCTTCTTTACTGCATGGCTGCCTTTAGAAGCTGACATTAGTAGGGCTCGGGGGCACACTTTGCTGTGTAATACTGATAACAGAGTGTGTATTGATTTGCTTTGTTAAAACGTAATTCCATTAATCCACATCACTGCCTTTCTGGTGGTAAAAATAATGTATGATGCATTGATGAGGCTTGCTACAAGAAGACAGAGGTTGCAAAATGGCAGTTAATCTTTCAATCTCTTGGCACCAAAAATGTTGTATGTTATATATATGTTATATATTTTGGGTAGCTCCTTATCTCTTGTAAACAAACTGGCAGCAATCCTGAAGCTTGATTTCTTCATAAGTCTTGAAAGATTTTCTCTGTGTCAGTATGTACTGTTTACTGTCTACCTCTATTATGTCTGTAAATATATGTGCACTCGCAAATGTGTGTATTTGTGAAGAAAATCCTGTATTCACACACTTCAATATTTTGGGGGGAAAGTGGCTATCCTGGACTTAAACTGTAAAAAGTAGAGTTGTGGTGAAGGTTGGTATGGCACAAATAATCATCAGGCATTTGCCATCTCATCTCTGGTTTTTGCAGGTCTGCTTTCCAGCAGTGTTGGTCAGGAGGTAACAGAGTGACAAATAAACTTTTTAAAGCCAATAATTGCTCATTTGGTGGAAAAAATTGCCATCCCCCCTCCTCTCCCTCCACTGAAAGGCATCTTAAGAATTCAGGCAGTGTATAGACTTATGCTTTTTACGTGACACTCTCTGCAAATGATTAGCAGGGTTGACTCTCAGTAATGTTCTTACAAATTACTTTAAAGTAAAAGAAAAAAAATGTACTTTTGGTTTTAGAAAAGAATAGATTTAAAAAGCAGTACTGTGATTTTATGTTAGGACATGAGTCTCAAGAGTTGACATGCTAAGTAATGATTCCAGCTGTGCAAATGACACAAGGTGCTTTTGGAGGTCTTGGCTTTATACACTACACCTATACAAGAGATTTATTTCCAAGGTTTAGCTAAAAATATGTTAGTACTGTACTTCACTTTAAAATACTTTAATTCTGATAGGGACATGGACACTTTGTTGGCAGGAAATAAAATTACTGTTGACCTGAAGCTATTTATAGCCTTCTTTCAGTATAACTTAATTATTTTAAGTGGGTTCAGTGATATAAAATCAATGAGGAGAGTACACTGAATTATAGATTCTGAGTGTGAAGTTCAGGCAAACTGTCATGACACATGGCTCAGGATAGATGTGAATGCTTGTCAGGTGATATGTGAAGTAAAGCTTTGGATGAATTTTCACTGAAACTGTATATTTTCTTGTATAAAATACTACAGATGATGTAGTATTTTCCTCTCTTTCTGAGGAAAAAGAGAGCTTAAGAAACTAAAATTTATTTATTTTTGTTTTCTTTTCTACTCTGTCCTGTACTATTTCCTTAGTTTTTAAAGAGAGCTATTAAACCATCATTCTTGTCTGATTCACTCTCTCCTCACAGAAATGCACATAATGATAGATTTTTTTTAACAGCCTCTGAAGCTTGTTGGTTTGGGTTTTTTATTTAGTTTTCTTTTTAAATACTGTAATTTTGCAGAATTGCACATTATTATTGTACTGATTTAGATAATAAATAAAAAGCTACTTTAAAGCATGGATAGTACAAAATTGCCTAAAATATCTTCCAACTTACTTTTCAGATGAAGCTGTGTAAATTTTTTTTAACTGAAAGTGGAGGGTGTTGTATTGTTGAATTACCAACTACCTACAGGTATAGAGAAGGAGTGGGAATGACAGAGTCAGAGTAATTTTTACTGAAGCCTTTGTTCAATTTTTAAACTCAAAATAAGGCAATGCTGAAGCCAGAACTTCAGGCTTGCATTGAAAAACCCCACTGGATATAATGAATGCCTGTCTGTCTCTGGGGGACAGATGCTGTAAGATGGAGCTGGATGCAAAATGCAGACGACTGAGGAAGGGAGACCTGGGGGGCTGCCCCTGCCTGCAGAGCTGCCCCCAGCAGTGGTGTGGTGGGTGTCCTTCCCACAGGCTGGGAGTTGCCAAGCAGACTCCCTGAGAAGCTCAGACTGACCCTGGAGCAACCATCTGTGTAACTGGGCTAAGGAAGAGAGTGCTGTCCTCCCCTCCCCTGAGAAAGCAATGTTGTTTTTCTTTATTTCTCTCCATTCTTATGAAATAAAAGTGCAGAACTCCCATGCTTTATCAGGAACTGTAGTGATAGGACAAGGAGTAATGGGTTCAAACTGAAAGAGATGAAATTTAGCTAAAAGATACAGAAGAAATTCCTGACTGTGGGGGTGGTGAGGCACAGGAACAGGGTGCCCAGAGAAGTTGTGGGTGCCCCATTCCTGCAAGTGTTCAAGGCCAGTTTGGATGGGGCTTTGTGCAACCTGGTCTTGTGGAAGTTGTCCCTGCTGATGGCACAGGGGATGGACTGTATGGTCTTTAAGGTCTCTTTCAACCAAGCCTATTCAAAGAACCAAATTCTATGAGTGATAAACAGTTTGTCTAAGGCTGAGGGGTTGTGTTGTTGCTTAGATGGAAACCTGAAGACTCCAGACTCTCGTCTTTCGCTCCATCTTTGAGGCTCATCTCTTTTACCTGTAACATGACAGGTGTCCATGGGGACATCTATCCCCTGGGGTGCTCAGTTCCCCATCCCCAGCTCCTTTCAGCCCACATACACAGGTGTGCCCTTTCTGATTAAAGTACCAGCACTCTCCTTCCACCAGACACAAAGGGCAGCCAACTAAACCCAGGCTGAGCAGCTGTGAGCAATCTATGATGGAAGACTTCATCCTGAACCATTCCAGGCTAATCCATGTGAACTTGCTTTCCTTTCTCCTTTCTGGGGTGGTTATTGCTTTTGCTGCTCCCTTTCCCATTCTTTGCAGAATGTTCACAGTGAGAGTGTTACCTTTGCTAAGAAGTGAGAGAGTGCTTCAGTGCTTGGCTTCTGTGCTGAGCTTCAGTCTCGTCCAAAGCGCTGCTGTGCAGCATTGCTTCCCACCGCCCGTGCAGCAGCAGGATCAGGAACAAATTCAGGAGAAATGCTTGTTGGGAACAGCTGCAGGAGACAGCAGCATCAGCAGAATGCAAAAGTGGCAGCCAACTGAGAAGATTAAAAAGGGGTGTGGAGGAGTGAACTGGGTGAGAGGAAAAGAAGGCAAAAAAGAGAAGAGGAGGGGGTTGGTCAGGAAGGTGAGATGGTGCAATTCAGTGTAATACCAGAGAATATTAATAGGGTAAGGCAACTAAGTGTAGCAAGACAGATCTCAGCACACCTAACCTAGAATAAAATAATGCTTAAATCTCTAACTTCGTTGCAGTCTGAAGAGAGGCCAAATATTGCAGAAGGGGGTTCATTCTGTACATTAGTTAGTTCACTCAGAACTAACTCAGTTCTGTGAGAATTAATTAATAAATCAGCACAAACCCTCTCAGCCATCTAGCCCCATCAACAGCAGATTTTTTTTTTATTTTACATTTGTGACCTATCTTGGGCTTCAGACTTAGGTTCACAGATAAAGCAAACCAAACAAAATGCCTCTGTGAATTCTTGTAGCACAAGTGCCATTGCAGAGGGGCGTTGCATGCTGCAGGACAAACTTCAGAAACAGACCCTCCCTCCTTGTTCATCTACTAGTAGTGGGCTACTTTTGGGGGAAATTTTAGAGGCTTAGGCTTTTCCCATGCTATCTCAACGGATTCTCAAACAAAATAAGTGGAATGAACAGGATTAATTTTTCATTTTTGAAGTGTGTGCATCCTCTGCTTGAGCTTCCTACAGCGAGATAGCATTTCACCCTGTATTTTAACATCATGAAGTTGTATCTCTCTTCCAAAGTTTCAAGATGTGGAATGATGCTGTAGATGAATTGTACTGGCCAGGCTGCCCTTTGAAATACCCGATTGTTACTTGCTGCATCATCATCATCCACTGCAGATGCTGCTGCTGTAGAATTAGTGTGTGCTCATCCATGTGCTCCTGCTGGCTGCTAACAAGGCAGGAAAAGATAAATTCATGCTTGTGGTGCCTTGCTAGCAAAAATATAGTGACTCCAGTCTGGGTCTATGGTAGAGGAGTGCTAAGGTTGCACCATGTTCTCTGGTTGTGGGAGAGTTTTCTTACTGATGGTGTAAAAAGGAGTAGTTAGTAGACATACAGGTGGTGAAAGGCATCAGGAAAGGCAATTCTGGACCACCATGACTCACCAGTCTTGATCTAGGCTTCATCCCAAGAATGAGACTCCCCCATTCCTAACTTGCTGTGATGACAATAGAGTGCTAGACCTTCCTTTTATTGGAAAGTGTTTGAATTCATCCAGGATATTGAAAGGGAAGTTACTTGACAAGCATAACCAATTGTCCTCTGATGGTCAGTGTGTCAGCAAGCCATTTCAGCTCCATGACAGCATCCTTAGCAGTGCTGTCCTTCTGACCTTGATTATCCTGTGGGAGGAACAGTATTGACTCACTGAAGGGTGGTTTTTAGGTTGCATTAATGGTGCTGCTGTTGCTTACTGATACTGCCCAGAATTTTTGTGTAAAGGGATGGAAAGGATGGGGATAGCTTGTTGGGAGGTTTGCCTGCAGGGGACAGAAGCTGGACAGGTAGCAGTGCAGATTGCATGAAAAATTCACATGTGACTGAACACAAAGAGCTTTTCATTTAGGAAGCTAAAATTAAAAAAAAAAAAAATATATAAAAATAAAATTTCTATGTTCTTAGCCTCATGCTCTTTCCCCAGTCTGTGCCTGCTTTTGGAAGCCTGCAGTTATTGTGAGCCACATCACCCTATAGGAGTCTAATACTAAATTAATTGTCTCTATTATGTGGCCATTCTTCTGGGACTCACTGTGATGTTTGGATGGCATAATACAGTGCTGGAATTTTTTTTCTCTTTTTCACATATTAAGCCTTTTTTAAAATTCCATTGGCAGATGTATTTTTGAAAGCTTAACAGTATGTCAAATCTGTTGCACAAAGGATGTCAGCTGCTGTTTGCTTTCTTCTTTTACTTAATCAGGCAGGCCAGTAAATGATGTGAAAAGCATTTTTCTTTGCTCCTTCAGCTTATGCAAATCTGTTGCTTAGGAACGGGAAGGAGCTCCAGTCCCAAAAGGAAAATCTTAGGCTGATCTGCATGGCAAAAAGGCAGATTGTCCTGTCCAGAGCACAAAAAAAGAGCATTCAAACAGAGAGAATCCATCGTGTTGCTGTTCTCTGAAGTGCTTGAGCTATCAGGGTGTTAAAATGTTTTCTGCTCAGTCTGAATTGATAGGTAAGCAGTTGAACGGCTGAGGTGTTTGAAATTTAATTAAAATAGAGCTAAAAGGGAGTTTTTGAGAGAGATCTTGGAGGTTTGAAATAAAAATTAATATTTTTGTAATTGCCGCGCTGTTCTTGGAAGAGAAAATCCATTCCTTTTGTTCTCTTTCTGTTACAAGGGCCCTTTGTGACTGGAATCTCATGGTTTAAATTACACAGAATATTGAATAAAATTTTCATAATAGAAAAATTATTTAATTGATTTTCTGCAATCCAGTAGCGTAGAAAAATGACAAAATGAGACAGAAGAAACCTGAAAATGTTGTGTTGCTATAGGGATAAAACTTAACTTCTGCTGCTGTGCCAACCAATTCTATTCTTATGGGAATGTTGTCATTAGTTCCCATGGAGTTTACTGTGGTTGGTCCTGAAGACCCCAGTTCAGCAGGCCAGTCAATCATCTCTTTATATATACTTTAATTTGAATTTCTTTCCCTCAGTGTGTGGACTGTATGAACTGTGGAATACCTTTACTTCTCTTTTTTATTTATTGTAAATAATATGCTTTTCTTCTCCCTATTTAACTGCAGTATGTAAAATTTTCCTGATTTTTATCACACAATTCTGTCCTTTCAAGTAGGGTAAGCTTTGATTTATTTATGCAGAAGGCATACATAATTATTTATTAATATTAATATATAATTTTTTATTTTAGGCAAAACCGCTCACGTGGATACATATTCCAGTTAATGGATTATGGCAATTTTAATCTTCAGTATCCATGATACTGTATTTTAATTTAAGATTCAAAGATTCTGCTTTTGCAAAAAAGAAGGAAAGAAGAGAGGCAATGTCAAAGGAAGTTGCTGTTTAAAGTACAGACATGCTTCCTCTTTGTCTTATTTTGAGCCTGGGAACATGTACAAGCACTTGGAGATCAAATGCATCTATTTAAACAAAATGTGTCCAGTGGACTGCAAAAAGGCATGGGGCATCCCCTCCCAACATAATTTTTCAGTCAAATGAAACACTATTTTCATCTGCAAAGTCAGAAAATATTCAAAAATTTCTGCAGTCTAGCAAATTTTTATCATCGAAACTCCACCTTAATTAACTCACTCTTTGGCATGATGCCTCTCCATATTTTTAATATGAAATAATTTTTTGCCACTTAAAATTCCAGTGTTGGAGAGCTTTCTGGGTTACATAGAGAATGCTCTTACCAAAGCCAATTCCCTGGATGTCCCAGAACATCTCTGCTTTCTTGGGCTGCATTCTTGAGCTAATATTTGTGTGTGTTTTATTGCTGCTGGACATTTGCTGGTTCCTAGGACTTGCACTGCCCTGAGTGCAGCTGGAGGTGGGGTGTGCTGAGCACATCTGCTTGTCCCACTCACAGCTCTCTGAATGTTCTGTGGTAGCTTCTCCTGCCATGGGGAAAGAGAGAGAAACTGTGCTTGTGTGGGTCAGGCTTTGCTGATCCCAGCTCAGAGTGTGGTGTGGGGCCCCTGGCCGCCAGCTGCAGCCCAGAACTGCTGATCCAACCTTTTGTGACCAGGGGCCCCAAACTCTCCTCTCCAGGGCTGGGAACTTGCCCTGCAGTTTGATGACCATGGGATGTGTTTTTCCTGGACTGTCTCAGGCTGTTTGAAGTGTAACTGTCTGCATTTTGAATGGATGCATGCTACATTTAAACTCAGTTTTCTGTGAGCTTTTGGTTAAATGAAGTTAAAAGACGTGGAGAATTTTTTTTTTTTCTCCAGGAGGTGTATTTAAGATACTGGTATAGTGTATAGCATGGTATCAAGAATGGTGAGGTAAAATCAATTACCTGATATTCCTGTGACTCTTCTCACCCTGAGATTTGGCAGTGACTCAAATCTTTGCACCCCATGTGCCTGGCCAGGTGCTGTCAGAGGTGCTGGGATGGATGTGTCTTTTGGGGCAAGGAGGGAGCAGGTCTGTCAAAAGTGACAGTAGCAGTAGCTGGGCTGCTCCAAAGAGTACAGGACTTCAGGAGGAGTTTGCTCTGCTGTCACTGCAGAAAAAAGTGCCTGTCAGCTGTGGGGTTTAGATTTTAGGGTTTTTTTTTATTTCAGGGAGGTTTAACATTGTAACTCCAACTTGCATAAAGTAAAGCAAGAATTGCATTAGACACAGTTGTGTCCACTGTCTGATCTTTCCAGTGTGCAGCAATGTGCCTGAAGATGTACTGTAAGGAGCTGACAGCAAAAAACACCTGGAAATCCATTTTCAGATTGTTACCTGCTGCAATCCACCCTGCTTCAACAGGGAAGCCTGCTGTTTTACTGCTCTGATGGTTGTGTGAGGATAAATCCTTGCACATTTCTAAGTGACGATGCTTAGATGTCCTCAGGGTGTCAAACCTTTGAGTGAGTGATGCAAAGGAAGAAGGTGCCTGTCAGCTGTGGGATTTCGCTTTTAATTATTTTTGTTTATTTCAGGGAAGTTTAACATTGTTACTCCATAAAGTAAAGCAAGGATTGTCATAAAGTAAATGCCTCTGCTTGCTGTGTCTAAATCTTCTGAAGTTGGCTTTCACTGTAGCTTGGTATTTTCTACTTTAATTTTTATAGTTGAAGGAGTGAATCACACTGTTAATCAGTTTTCTGTGGGAATGTTCACTTGACAATCTTAGTACAGGCAATAATGACAGTTTGCAACTAATTTAAATGACATATGTACTTGTATTCTCCAAGGATTTTCCATTCTTTCCCTGTGTATTTTCAAGATACTTAATATACTTTTTGGGTTTTTTAAAGTGTTTTGTGGTAACAGGATACCAACCTCATCATGTCCCTGTGTTGTCTAACACAGCCATAACGTTGCATCTGATAGCTTTTGTGGGGAAGGGTTTTATTTTTCACCAGTAAGTAGATATCATCAAACCCAGTTATTTGAGGTACAACTTCTATGTTGGGAATCAGTGGATTTTTGAAACTCAGCTGGATAGATTCATAAGACTGTTAGAGGACATTTCTGGGAAGTCTTGGCCATAGGCTAAAGAGGAACTGTGTGGTAATTTCTATACTTACAAGAAGATCTCAGTAAGGGTACAGTTACCTAAGTTCATTTGCTTTACCCACATTTATTTATTTTTAAACTTGGTTGCTAGCTACAAGTTATATCTGTTGGATTCTATGCACTGCTACTGAACATGTATAAGAACTATCTTGTATCATCAAGGATATTTTTTCCTGTTTTAGCTATTAATAGGCTGAGTCCTACTTAACTCTATCACTGGAAGAAAGTTTAAAAGCTTGTTACTTAACTCTCTAGTATTATGAGAGTTTTTTTTACCTCTAGGTTTGAGAACAGAACACTTACAGCAATCCTTCCACAGTGATTCTGAAATTAATGCTCTATTCTCTGCTTTCTCAGTTCTTACCTTCTGTAGTTCTTACTATTCCTTCTGGTCAGTTTTCCTTGTTTTTTTTTTCTTTTTTTCGTCCAAAAGATTCTTCCCCATAATTTGCTCCTGTTCATATTTTTCTACAAATAATCTGAAGCTTCAGGAGGCCCAAAAGAGCATGGCTGAGAGATGCATGCTGCCTGTTTTCTGATACGCTTGGAATTAAGAATAATAACTTTCTACAAAGACTTGGACATTATTCTTTAAGGATGGAGATGTGGAAATGGTATCTCTGCTCGGACTAACAATCATCTCCTCTAGATACCAAATCAATGTTGCCAGCAGGGCACTGCTTACGTGCAGTTGCATGGCTGAGAGCAATGATGCAGAATTATGACATTTAAAAAAGGTTGCCAACTCTTTTTTTGGGAATATTTTCAATAAGAATCCAGTTTGGAAATTAAATCAAAATGTAAACAATGCTAGAGGAGCTTCCTTTTTTTGGCTGGATTCTTCACATGGACACAATATGGGAGACAGCTCAGTGCCCTTCTCCACAGCACAAGCTGTTCTGAGCAGGTCAGGCCCATGTGGTGCTCATCTCGTTCAGAAATGAAGAAAAAAAGAATATCCTAGTTTGAGCTAGTCTGTGGCCTTGCACTAACATACTTAAAAAACCCCAAACCCTGGGACTGGTGTCTCTTGATCCTTGGACGTGGTGGGACTTGGTACTGTGAGGTTGAAGTTCTTGAGACAGGGATTTTCTTGCTTTGAAATTCAGAAAAAGGAACTGAGAATTGGCACAGGCGTTGCTCTTCCCTGCTTAGAAAGCTGTGTGTGCTCATCAAACACCAACATTTAGCAAAACATGGTGTATGTGATTCTCTCTCCTCAAGGGAGAATGTCAGATCATGAATGTTGAATGTTCACTAAGTTGTGTACAACCAGGAAAACATGATCTTGTCCATGCATTTTTACTTAAGTGCTTTAAGGATGGGTCATCATCCAAAGATACCAAAACGGAAAATATTATTTCAAAAGTAATGCTTACATGTCTTCTGCTTGAGAAGAGCTGTCCTGGGAAATCTCATGTGCATACAGAACTGAAAATGCAGCTTTGTAGGAATTTAGTACGAAAAAAAAATCTCAGTTTGGGTAAATGTCCTTGTATAATTATAACGATTAGTGTGACTACAGCATTTTAGTCTGTTCTCATTTATGTAAACTCCTAATCAAACTTTTTTTTTAAGTAGGTCTTTGAAGTTTCTTATGTTCTCTGCCATAAAGGAATCTGTTAAAATATTAGCTCTCCTGCCCAGTAATTTCATCTGTTAAAAACTCATGACTCTTAAGGAGGCAAAGCTATCCAACTTTGTGTCATTGGAATTTTAGCTTTTCTTAAATTAATTTTTCTGAGCTTAGGGGAAAAAAAAAAATCTGGTTTTGCTAGCCCTTCATCATTGTACATGAGAAACAGATGTTGTCTTTTGGAGCTTGTTTCATCAACAAAGATAAAGAAGGGGAGAAAACCTAGAACCAGTTCCAGCTGTTGCCCTGCCGTTGCTGTTGTCAAAACTCCTCTGCTCACTTCTGGGGGGCGGGCAGAGGGGAAATGTGAACCACGCCCTTGCAACATTTGCAAATATGTCAAAGCTGGGCAGGAAGGAGCTGCTTCCTCTTTCATGTCTTGCTAGATATGGAGTGCAAAGGCTGGAGAACAGCGACATTGAACTTGGCCACCGAAACACCAGGTGTGGGGATACCTTTGGCAAAATCAGAGTGGAACTGCCAGTAAGCAACCTCAAAACAAGAAGACATTTACAGCTGTCTGTGCCCAACGCCTTTTGTTTTCCTGCTGTGAAAAATGCTGATCTTTGGGAGATCATGCTGAAGGACTTCAAAAAGTGTTCCTTCCAGTATTTCTTTTCACAACCTAGAGGGTAGCAGGAAGCTTTTGTTTCTTACTTGTGCCCCTGGCCTGTTAGTGAGGGTTTCCCAGACCAGTGGTATTAAATAGATGGCAATGCAAGTCAGCTGGGATTTTAGGTTCTATTTTCGAATTGTTTTGTAAGTATTAAAAACAAATCCACAGATAGTCTAATGTCCTATAGTCTGAACATAGCTGATGCTGGAGGATTACTCCTGTGCAGCTGTAAATATTGAGGCCAAAAGCATGCAGGTGTGCTTTCAGAACTGGGACATATGGGCCACATCTTCAGAACATTCACTTATAGTACAAGTCAGGGGCTTGGATTTTGTGAATGCCTGGCTCTGTTCAACAGAGGGGCCCAAGTCATTGGTGGACTGTGTTTTATGAGGAGAAGAAAGATGTGTGGACTGGGGAGAGGCTGCTGATACTTTCCTTGTATGCAGTGACACCTCCCCTTTAAGCAGATAATTGCAGTAGTTTTTGGTGTAGATGGGCTGGCCATTTTTCACTATGGGTTTTAGAACAAATTTTGTAGTGCTTTCTTGGAGCCAATGCTTTGTGGCCATTTGCCTTTCCAGTGGGGGGGAGGGCTATGGGCCCATTGATCCCTTCCCTGGCACATCCCAGAGCAGCTGCACACTGGGCATTTCTACTTTGACAGGGAGGCTAAGAGGAAGAAAAGTTTCAAGTTGGAAGGAGCCTTTCAGTTAATCAGTTTTCTTTTTTAGCTAAAGCTTGATTTATAGATACTCAGACTCATCTATAAAGTGCCTATAGATAGAGACTCATCTGTAGATGTTCTGACTACTTGACAGCACAGCTTCCTCTAAGGTAAAACTGTTCAGTCTGACCTCCTCACAGGACTTTTGCCCATGGAAGTTTTTTTGCATGTGTTGATTTATTGGTGGGAGGACAACATGCTCGGTCTCTAATTTGAGAATAATTGTGGTTCTTGTGTTGGAGCTTGATCTGGGTGTAGGCTGGTGTTGGGCAAACATCCTGGCACAGGTTTGCCATCCAGCACTCCTGTCAGTCCAGTCCTTCATCCCTTTTTTTTGGCAAGGATCACAAATTGCACAATATGAGCACTGGTTTATTTATTTATTTATTTTGACAAAAACTGTTATGTTCAGGCTGGGAGCAAGGTTTGGGCTGGGCATTCAAGAAGAAACAGACGGAAACAGTCTTTCTGTTAGTTGTTTTTTATTAAGTTGTTGGCAAGCTCTCTCCATATGTGGTACATTGGCTTTGCAGCAGTGGCTTGGTGCACAGGGTTGGTCTCTGGAAAGAGACAGGTAATCACTCCTGGTTGCTTTCTCACCTTGGGTTTGGGTTTTAGTTCTGGCTTTTTTTGTCAGCTGAGCCCTCCCTTGGAGGTAAAGCTGCTGTTTCTGTGGATCTTTCTCCTGGAATCTGTAATTAGGCAAGCGAGGAGGTGTTTCTGCCCGGCCAATAAGAGTGCAGTGAGTGGTGGGATCACCAGCCCATACCAGCTGTCTTGCAGTGAGTTTTTGTCAAAGCTGCATTGGGATCTGCTTGTACCCTCCCTGTATGTGGGGATGGAACAAGTCCATGGTGGTGTCACATGCCAAGCAGGGTCCTGCTTCTCTGGGATGTGGGTGCTCAGTATTCCTTTCCTCCTGGTTAGAGCTAAGGGCAGTGCTCAGCTGCTCCTTGTACCATATTGTATGGTTTTTCCCTGGTAAATGGGGGAAAATAACTTGCAAAAAATATGAGACATCTTGATTAGAGATATTACCCTGAAAATCAACATTTTTTTCACGCCACTGAGGAGAATGATCATTTTGCAAAAGTGGATGACTGAGTTGTTCCATCTTACTTTTTCTTCCTAAATTTTCACAATATCACAAAACAGGTAAGGTTGGAAAGGGCTACAGTGCTGACCTGGTCCAACCTCCCTGCTGAAGCAGTCATCCTGGAGCACATGGCACAGGATTGCAGCCAGACAGTTCTTCAAAAGTTCCAGTGAAGGAGACTCTACAATTTCTCTGGGCCATCTGTTCCAGTGCTTGGTCACTGGTCAGAGATGGCCCAGATTTTTTCCCGTTGCTCTTCTTGGTTCAAAACCCCAGGCAGCAGCAGCAGTCAAAGGTTTATGGAGATTGCCATGGCCCTGGGGGATCTATCATCAACTTCCCAAAGCAGATCTGGATGTCCTAGGACATGAAACACTGGAGACTGCTGGCACCTTTTGACAGCCTGGTCTCCTGAAGATGGTGTGGTTGTAGAAGCTGTAGTGCATAGAGTTTTGAAAGCACATTGGCTCAAAACTGGGCTTTAGAATCATCATTTCCTCTATTTTTGATGTATTTCTAGTGTCTAGCAGTGGGGGAGGAGAAACATTTCTCAAGTCCTAAAAGTAAGGACGGGTGTTAGTTTCAAAAGTTTTATTTAAACTTGTATTTGAAAATCAACTGAGTTTCTGTTTGACTGTTTCCCTTCTGTTTTGGTTGAAGGGAAACTTCCCATTTTCCACAATATAAATAGTTGCCTGCTCTTCATGTTACTCATTTGTTTGCTGTATATATAATAACACATATAAAGTTATATCTATGTGTATACATCTACATATCTGCATGTATATATGTATTTTCTAACCAGGTGCAAAATGACTGCTCAAGTAACTCTGGAGGATGCCTTGTCCAATGTGGATCTCTTGGAGGAATTACCATTGCCAGATCAGCAACCGTGTATTGAGCCCCCACCATCATCTCTTCTTTACCAGGTATTTTCTCATTATAGGAAAAAGTTTTTCCATTTCCTAGTGCTGTTAAGGAAGAGTGTCTTTTGCCCAAAACCAAAGTATGTTTATATTGGCAATATATATAAAAAATCTTTTCATACAACCATAGAATGGTTTGGGTTGGAAGGGATCATCCAACCAATCATTGGTTGGGTTGGGTTTAAAGATCATCAAATCCAGCCCCTCTGTCAAGGGCAGGAACACCTTCCACTAGACCAGGTTGCTCAAAGCCCCATCCAGCCTGGCCTTCAAGACTTCTAGGGATGAGTCAGCCACAACTTCTCTGAGCAACCTGTTCCAGTGCCTCATCACCCTCACATTCAATAATTTCTTGCTAATACCTAACCTAAACCTACTCTTCGTTTGGATCCATTCCCATTTTTCCTGTCACTACATGCCCCTGTAAAAAAGTTCCTCTCCAGCTTTCTTGCAGGACCCCTTTAGGTCCTGGATGTTGCCTTAAGGTCTTCCAGAGCCTTCTCTTTTCCAGGCTGAAAAATGCCAGGTTCTCAGTTTTCCTTCATAGGAGAGATGCTGTCACAGAAGACTTAATTCTGTGTTTTCCTTTCTCTGCAGCCAAACTTCAACACTAATTTCGAAGACAGAAATGCATTTGTCACTGGTATTGCAAGATACATTGAGCAAGCTACAGTCCATTCTAGCATGGTAAGTAGATATTCTGATACACGCTTTTGTATTATGTAGAATAAAAGGAGAAGAATGTGTCTTCTTGCAGTTCATTAAAAGAATTATGGTCACAGAAAACAGGTTGCCTACAACACTTCCAGGGGGAGATAAGGTGAAAAAGTGTGTGGCTTTTGGTTTTTTTTTCAAACACACTTCTCAAAATTTTTTAAATTGCCTTTCCTCTTGAGCAACTAATGTTTTTCAAAGGTTCCCTTCTTTCACGGCATTCTTGGAAAATTAGGAATAATATGTCTTATAATTCTAGAGGCCAGCTCACAAATGGTGGAATGGGCAGATAAAGCACCTGATTATATGCTACTGAAAATTATGTATGTTTACATCAATCTACTTTTAAAATTATATGGTTACTCCTTTACCTGTTTTGATTGTTTAGATATTGTTGTACCTCTCCTTTGCCATGTAAAAAATTGCTCTGGATGTGCTGACTCTTTCATCCTTGAATGTTCCACCTGAATTTAAAAGGAAGAATAAACACCATCACATAACCCTCCCCCAGCCCAAGATTAGCATTTTTATTTATACTTATAGATCACAGTGTCACTAGTTTTGGGAAGAAAGAACACATAAGATAAGAGAAATAGGTTCATTTGTCCAAGGGCTTGGAATGACAGAAGACACATGGATATAACCCTTTCTATTACAATTCCTAACTTTATTGGACGTCTTTCGTACAGAATGAAATGTTAGAAGAAGGTCAGGAATACGCAATCATGTTATACACGTGGAGAAGCTGCTCAAGAGCCATTCCCCAGGTAATGGATGAAAACTCTACTGTCATGCAGCATGGGAACTTCTGTCTTGTTTTAGTGTGGGGTTACACAGACAGATTTGTCAGTGAGATCCAAAATGGAGTCTGCTTTGATTGTGAATTGTTAAGCTGGGCATGCCAAAGAACAGTGTCTTTTAGCACTTGGGGATCAGTTGGACTTTATATTTTTTTATAAGGCATCGGTAGCAATACATCATGGGGTTTGTGTCAGTCTTACTTTTTGGTTCAAGAGTAGTATAGGGGTAATGTGCTTTAAAAGGAAAACTTTTGGTTGTGGGATCTGCTTGAGCTCAACACTTCATTCAAGAGAACAGACTCTCCCCACTCCCCAGTTTATTAATTCAATTCAGAACAGGTAGCATAGCAAATAACAATTAACATTCAGGTTAAATATGTAAGTTTCTTGACACTACTGCTCCTGGGTAACCACTTTCTAAAGGTCAGAGCTGCACAGTGCTTTCTTGATTTGTATACAAAAAAACCCCTCCTGTGAATAGGGCAGAAATCAGCTTCTAGTATCTGGGAATGGCTGTACAGGACTGGGGTGGGAAGACTATTAAGAGGCGTCAGAAAACTGAACACAATTATTACCGTGAGTTGAGTCCTTCTTTAACAAGGAATTTGTGATGCAATTATTTTTATTCTGAGATGCAAGGAAAGCTTATCCTATGGTTTAAATATTTAGAGTGGAAGTCAGGCAACCTGTTTCAATTTACAGTTCTGGCCCTATTCTTTGAGCAAGTGGTTTAATGTGAAAAGGTTACGCTCTACACACCCGACAGAGGTGTTTGACAACTAAATTACTTGCTGTAAGTTAGAAGGAAAATCTGATACTGTTTTGGGGTTTTTTGCACACAATTAAGTTTAGAAGATTAGCATAAGATTACCAAACCTGGAAATGGTTATCTTTAAGTTTGTCTCTTTAGGATGATAATGCATTTTCTCAGGATCTTAGCTGCTGAGGCTTTATCAGGGAAGGTTCCAAGTATAACAACCTCTTTAATTATCCACAGGTCAAGTGCAACGAACAGCCTAACAGAGTAGAAATTTATGAGAAAACTGTGGAAGTTCTGGAGCCAGAAGTCACAAAACTGATGAATTTTATGTATTTTCAGGTAAAAGGAATGGAAACAAAATCTGTCAGTAGGCTTGTAATTTTATATTCCTGCTTTGTATACTTCATATTGTGTGCTCAGGTACTGAATCTAGTCATTATATGTTAGAAAAAACACACCATATTCTCTCACAGAAGGGCAGAATTTTTAATGCTTGTCTTAAAAACTTGAGTCCATGTCCATTAAGACTTTCAACATAAAATCAAAAATAATTGCGTATAGTCCCTATGCAGCACATGGGGACAGAAATCTGTCACTTTAGGAAGAAAGGAAATAGAAATATAATGTGCTTCACATGTATAATAAAAACATCTGCGCAGAAACCATTTGCTGGGGAATGAGGGATCCACAAGTCTGGAAGCAGAGCAGCAGGTGCAACTTTGCTATGGCAATTCATAATTGAGGCAAGCTAGCCCAGTTGTTGTGACCTGCCAGCCACCCGAGCTGGAGAATAGCAGTCTGTCTTGCCTTCTCCTCCCTCCTGGCAGCTTGCCATCTATTTCAATGGACTGAGGATGTTTCCAGGCATTATTCAGAGATGGAGCAACTGGAGCCTGTGAGGGCCAGAGCACACAGGAAGGAGGAGATTGTTGTACTCAGTAAGACCCCTGGTTGGGGAAGACAACAGGAAATGTTACATTTCATTCAATCTCCTTTCATTCAAGCAGATTAGAACTCTAAAGTCAGAACAGATTCCTTTTTACATTTGAAGTTGCTGTCTTTTTCATATTTGTAATCTCCATCTGAACTGGCTCTGGTGTGCACTTGGAAATAAGCCCTCAAATAAACATGTGCCAGGATGACTTAAGAGAGCTGGCATGTACAGTGTGCTGTGAATTTTTGTTTGTTTGAAAGGAGTATTCCTATAATTTGCCTTTTAATTCATATATACTTCCTCACCAAAGAGCATGAAATCCCGTTTTTCTGAGGGATTTTAAACTTGGTAGAATCACAGAATAGTTTGAGTTGGAAAGGGTCTTGAAAACCATATAGTCCAACGCCCCTGCAGTGAAAAGGGGTATTTTCTACTGGATCAGGTTGCTCAGAGCCCCATCTAACCTGGCCTTGAACACTTCCAGAGATGAGGCATCCACAGCTTTTCTGGGCAACCTGTTGCAGTGCCTTACCACCCTCACTGTAAAAAACTTCTTCCTTATATCCAATGTAAATTGACCCTTTTTTAGTTTAAAAAACATTAACCCTTGTCCTATTTTTTGTTTGTACTTTTAATTGCTTTTATCTGCAAAGAAGAACCTTGGCTCTTGTGTCAGTCAAGCTTGGTGGCAAAAATCAATGGTGAAACTTGTAGCACACACCAAGTACACAGAGGAGGAGCTGAAAGGCCTGTACTCATGCCTTGCTAGTTTTGCATGCTTTAAACATTTTTTCTGCTTCACTGGAGCTTTTCACTGGACCGGCTCTAGGTACATGACGAAACTTTTCCCTGGAAATGTCATGGCTTTTACTCCCAGATTTTTTGTCTTTTTCCCCCCATTAGAGAAATGCGATTGAACGGTTCTGTGGGGAGGTGAGGCGTTTGTGCCACGCAGAGAGGAGGAAGGACTTCGTGTCTGAAGCCTATCTGATCACACTGGGCAAATTCATCAACATGTTTGCGGTGTTGGATGAGCTGAAAAACATGAAGTGCAGCGTGAAGAACGACCACTCAGCCTACAAGCGGTACGTGGCAAGGGGCAGCAGGACCTTTGCTGCCAGGATTCAGGCCTCCCACGAGATGGCAGCAGTTGCTTTTTTCTGACAGCTTTTTCTTCAAAAATAGTCTCTTCGTGTGTGGGACAAGCTACCTGGAAAGTAGGGATGGCTCGACTGCAGTTAGGCAGTTGAGTACATCCCTTTTCTTTGTGCTGTTCTTCCAGCTGCAAAATGTTTTTCTGCCTTTAATGCCAAGCTGTCAAATACTTCTGTCTTAGTGTATGCTAAATGCAATGCATATATTTTGTTAAGTAAAGCTTCTGTTTTTAAGTTTGAGAGGAAGCTGGCTTTCTGGTCGCTTGTGCTACTCCTATTCTGATCTATTATTCTTGGCATCCACTTTTGACATTTGTAGCTGAGAGTTGTGATGCTTGTTCTTAAGATGTTTCAGCTTTGCTGTTCAAAGTCATTGCAGATATAGCAGGGAAGGGAGGGGGTGAGATACCTGTGGCCAAATTCTGTACTTGAGCTACCAGATGGTATCAGTTCCACATGTGGAACACAGTGGTCAGAGCAGCAGGGCAAGACAGCCTTTATGGCAGCTTCAGCATCTGTGGTCTTGCATGCAGAAAACTCTTCAGTCAATGACTAGCCAAATTTACCTGTGTTGCTTCTACTTACCTGAGATTTGCTTTCTACCTCCACCTGTTGTAGGTGTTGTTGTGCCTGGAGACCTCTTAAACTTACTTGGTGTGCCTTCCTTTTTCTGTGTGTGTTTCTGGAGGCCAAATGCTTGTTTTCTGGAAGACTGAATTTTTCTGGGTTGTTGAGTGGCTTGGATCTGTAGAGCCACAGCTGCACTTGTTGAAGGATATAGCCAATGTTTTTTCACTTGTGTTTGATTGGACCTTCTAAGTAGGGGTGTAGTGAGGAATTTGGGATAGTAAACCAGTTTATTTTGGATAAATTAAGTTCATCTCTCTCTTCTAGTGAACTTTTTACCTTTCTTTTGAGGAGATAGATTTGCTAACAAATAGTCCTAGCCAAGGGAAATAGAGTTTTTCTTCTGTTTTTAAAGAGCTGCTCAGTTCCTGCGGAAAATGGCAGATCCTCAGTCCATTCAAGAATCTCAGAACCTTTCCATGTTCCTTGCCAACCACAACAAAATAACACAAGTAAGCTTGAATTGTCTTCTTGCAAGTTACCTAATGCTTTGCAAAAGTATTAAAATAAAGCTCTGCCAGTTTGGTAGTAACTTTATTCCCACTCAGTGTAATTAGTTAACTAATATCCTTCTTTTTTTTTTTTTTCTCCAGTCTTTGCAGCAGCAGTTGGAGGTGATTGCTGGCTATGAAGAGCTGCTTGCAGATATTGTGAATTTATGTGTGGACTACTATGAAAACAAAATGTATCTAACACCCAGTGAGAAACATATGCTTTTGAAAGTAGGTTTCTTCTGGATACAAAACTTAAAAAAGAATGTTGAGGCAGGGCACAGGTGTTTGAATTCCAGATTGTTTCTGGTTGTTTTTGTTTTTTAAAAGGAACCAGATTAAGCAAATAATTCAAATTACTGCTTTTCCCCATCATTGTCTTTTTGTGGTATTACATGCTAAAATTATTAAAAGCTTTTAATCTATTTTTGTTTTTCATAAATTGAAGTTGACCCATTTGAACTGCATCCAATTCTATGGAATTGTGCTTCTATGAAATATAATGACAGCAGAAAGGAACTAATGCATTTTATTTTAGATATGTGGCAAGATTATTTAAAAAGCTTTCGGAAGTGAGGCTGTGTATCAAATATTTCACGGAAAAAATATCTTGAAATTAGAATTAGTAAGTCAGTTTAGTTAGCTGGAGTATGTACCTGTGATAATAGGGTGCTGGGCAGTATGAAATGTGGCTGGTATTATCAGCTCCATGTCTTGCTGTGGAAGAAAAGATATAGAGTAAGAGCTAAAAATGTGCCTCATGACAAATATTTTGAGTCACTTCAGTGTTTAACTTTTGAAGAGCTCTGTTTATTAGGAGTAAACGAAAGTGTTCTGAAACCACACATGAGCTCTAGAGCTATCTGCAAGGGTTCCTGGTGTGACTTTTTTAGGCCTTTCGTCCAGTAGAACACAGTAAGTTGCTCTGCTTGGCTCCTGTAAATACTAAATAGAATCCAAGAATATGCTGAGCTGGGAGGGACCCACAAGGATCATCGAGTCCAACTCCTGGCCCTGCACAGCAACATCCCCAGGGGTCACACTGTGTGCCTGAGAGTGTTGTCCAAACACTTCTTGGGCTCTGTCAGGCTTGGTGCTGTGACCACTGCCCTGGGGAGCCTGTGCCAGTGCCCAGCCACCCTCTGGGTGAAGAATCTTTTCCTGATAAATTTCTAACCTTAATGTTAATTAAATACTTTGAACAAACTGTAATTAGATTTTTTTTTGATGCTTCTGAGCTCTTGTGTATATAATTCAGAGAGGCACTAAAAGCCAGAAAAGCAATCACTCAGAGATGTTAGATCTAAACTTCTGTTACCAAATCAGTTTGCGTGTGCAGAATTTGAATAAAATGGAAGTGAGAAGAAAAGCTCTAAAAATAGCCAGACTCCTGTTTCAGTGCGATTTTTTTTTTTTTTTAAATGCTAAACCTTTATATAAACAAGCAGCATCTTTTAAGGGTAGCTCATCAGGCTAATGTTAATGTAAAAACTGCTAATACAGAGAAAAAAATAATAGTACAGAAATGTATGTATTTGACAATATATTCTGTTTGAAGGAGGTTGGGTGTTTCAGGACGGGTTTTAAAATGTTACTTTTTAAATTATATGAAGAACAGACTTACAGGTTTTTACTTTTGAGGTCCTTTTGTGGAAGGCTTAATTTTTTCCTTTTTCAGGTGATGGGCTTTGGATTATACCTGATGGATGGAAGTGTCAGTAACATCTATAAGCTGGATGCAAAGAAAAGGATAAATTTAGCCAAGATAGACAAGTACTTTAAGGTTGGTTAACATGTGATTTTAAAGGTAGTTTCTCTTGCATTTTAAATCTATTTAAATAGAAAAAAAGAACACTTTGGGTTATAATATGGGTAAATAATTGTTTCCATTCACTATGATTTGTGTTACTTATTTATCTAATGTGATTTGTTCCCTGTGTACAGCAGTTGCAGGTTGTCCCACTGTTTGGTGACATGCAGATTGAACTTGCAAGATACATTAAGACCAGTGCCCATTATGAGGAAAATAAATCCAGGTAGGAAGGAGAAAGAAACAGAGTGGAGGATCTGGGATGGGGAAGATCTGACCCTTGCAGTGTATTTTCATACTCACCGGTTAGTCCATGGGTCTGTGGTAATTAAGAGGATTTTCCCTTCATCACCTTTTTGGTGTGGGTATTTCACTATTAATGTAATTCATGTAATGAATATGACTAAAGAAAGAAATGGTTTAAAAACCTTCCTGTGCTGCTGAGCTCATTCTTGTATATGTGACATTTCTTATCACCTGGGTTGGAAGAAATACATTTTATCTTACACTAATTTAGTTTTTATTTTTTTCCTTTAAATATGAAACTTTCTTTAAAAGAAATGAAGGATTTTACTAAGCAAGGTGAGCAGTAGTAGTGCATGGGTGAATAGGCATGTGTACATTGTACGTGGAGCAGCAACTTAGCTTGTCTCCCCCCTTCTTTTTTTTTTTTTTTTTTTGGCTAGGTGTGCAGCACAGCAAAATGGTTGGAAAATGCAGCCAGTTGTTGCATTAATGGATCCATGGTTTTTGGTCATTGCTTTGTTTTAGTGAACCTTTCTGTGCTCCTCCCAGACCTTGCCTCTATGCAGTTACATGAATTCAGAATGTTGTGCTTTGCATTTGAATTCCTGCAGAAAAAAAACCCACATAACTTGCATGTAATTGCTAAGAAAAAATCAATGGCAATGGGCCTACTGAGCTACTAAAAATATGAGGCTACTTAACATGACATTCTTGGTAGCATGTGTTTTGTGTGCCTCTTTGTAACATGTTAATAGTCTTGATAATGTCTTTTTTATAGCTGGGAGCATACTATACACTCTTCAGAGTTCAACAAGAATAAACAAAAAATATCTGCAGGTGGCTAGATGTCGCTTACAGCCCATACCTGTACTTCTGCCCTACCTTTTAATCCTTTTTGGTCTTGTTCCTAAGTGCTCTTGAAGAGAGATGCTGGTTCCTATTTCATAGCAGCAGTCTTTAAAATACAAAAAGAAAAATTCCCAAAGGAAAAACTTAACAGTTTTTTCTTAAGACTTGGAAGAAGTGCTGTCTGAACTCAGAAGGGCAGTTCATCACTAATGGCTTGTGCAGGGGTAGAGGTAGAGGTGTGAAAAGAGGAAAAGCCTCAAACAACAGAGAAGCAAAATGTGTTAAAAAAAAAAAAAGTTATCCATTGAGGATATTTCTTTGCAGTATCAGTTGTGCTGTTTATTGTCAAAACTGATTTAGGTGGGGGTTTTTTTGTCTTCTGAACTAGGTGGACATGCACATCTTCCAGCAGCAGTCCCCAGTACAATATATGTGAGCAGATGATCCAAATCAGAGAAGACCATATGCGTTTTATATCTGAACTGGCTCGTTACAGCAACAGTGAGGTGAGTGGGGTTAGAGCTGCATGTGCAAATTGCACATCACTCATTAACAGTTATTATTGAGTGTCTGAAAAGCAGGTAAATCTCTGGCTAGCTAAATGACAAAACTTGGCCACCTTAGTCAAGAAAAGCTGGCTGCAGGTCTAATCCCCATCCTCTGAATTATATTTGCACTATTCAAATTTAACATAATAATGACACATCATACAAACTCTGACGTCCTTCAGCCTTTTTCTCTCTATGTATCTCAGATTTATCCTATAAATTTTGGTACGTCTCATTTGGAATCTGTTGTCTAGTCCTTACTCCAAACAGTTGCTTGTAACAGTTTAAACAAAGCTAAGTTAAGATTAGTAAAAGAATACAGAAATGTATATGTATGCACACACTCGTACATACATAGTATCTAAAGACAACAAATAACTATGTATATTGTATATAATTGATATCTTGAATTCATCTGCAACAATATTGTCATTAGGGATACCAGTGATTTCCATCTCATGACCAAAATCTGTGAAGTTTCTTAAGTCTCTAGAAGAAAAAGTTGATGTTAGATGGTAAAGCAGGTGTTGGTATATGATGCTTGGTTTTAGTGCTTCAATCAATGTAGAAATTTGACTGTGGATACTGAATACAGCATGTTCTGATGTGGATTTGGGTGTGGGTTTTTTCTGTTTGCTTTTTAATTTTTTTTAATAATGTCTAGGTGGTGACTGGGTCTGGTCGCCAGGAAGCTCAAAAAACAGATGCGGAATATCGGAAGCTCTTTGATCTCTCTCTCCAAGGCCTGCAGCTTCTCTCCCAGTGGAGTGCCCATGTCATGGAAGTGGTATGTAACATGGGAAATAAAACCAAACAAAAAAGATGTGGCTTGGTGGGGTTAGACAGAATAAGAATAAAATTGCTTTGCTTTACTGGACTGAAAAATATATGTTGTGTTTTTAAAGAATCATTGAATATTCTGAGTTGGAAGGGGCTCAATAAGAATCTTGTTCCCTTAGTTTCCCTCTTCCTTCACTCCTTTTTTCCTTCTGCTTCAAACCTCATTCTTAGAGGATGGCACACCAAGTTCTTAGAGTCTAGCAGTAATGTTGCTGCTTGGAAGATCCAGTAGCTCGTAGCTCACATAGTACATGAAACTTGTTCTATTTAATGCATAGGCTGTCACCCGCGAACCTCCACCAGATGTTTTAATGTCACTCTTGATACAAACATTTTGTCAACTAAGACTTCATCATTTCCTTCTAAACGTTGTTTAAAATTATATTAGAAACATCTGTACTGACATGCTGTCACCAAGGAGGTGACGGAGCAGCTCCAGCTGGCTGTGTTTAGGCATCACCGCTGAGTAAATTGAAGCATGTATGGTTTTAACACACAAAAATGGATGGAAGGGCTCCCACTGCCTTTAGATTGGGCTGTTAGTCTAAAGGAAAGTAAATGCAGGAAAAGGAAAATGTGAGAGGAGATGAGGGAGGGGAAGTAAAGAACATGCCAAGTTGTTTCTCTGTATTTTAGTAGTTTATTTTAAAAACAGATGCCAGTTAGAAAAGAAGCTGCTTAGAAAATAAGAAGCTGCTTAAGGTAGAAATTGAAGAGGAGGCTGCAGAAGTCTTTATGATGCAGACACTGGATAAAAACTGTGTACCTTAGCTGAACCAAAACATGTTCTAGGAAGGGTTGAAACATGACTTACTGTATGAGAGAAGCCAGACTTGCTCCTCTTCTGCCTCAGATGTCTCAGGGGACATAAAATAATTTGCACTATGCAGCTCCACAATGGGTATAGCTGATGAACCAGTTTTCTCTCTTGTTTGTATTTTTAACTGCCTCTTTTAAAAGCCAGTAGATGAGTCATGCTTTTCCCTGTATTATCCTATTCCTGTTTAAATCCACAGTGTATTTAATGGTGAAAATTTTGTTGTCCTTTTCTCAAGGGTGTTTGCTGTCACCTATTCCTTGCCTCTGCAGCTCCTAGACTTGCACCCTTTGTTTCTGTCATCACAAATTGCTGCATGCAGGGTCTCTTCACAGTGAAAATCTTCGTATTTTATTATATCTCTGAAGGAAATCTCTCATTCTTAGCGCTGTTTCTATCCTACTCATTCCAGGACAGACTTTGTCTGAGCATCACAGCAGATTTTTTGGCTATTCTCACTGCTCATTGTCTTTCTAGTTTGTATGGATTCCCATAAATACTTCTCATCTAAGTTCAAGTTTGTGTTCACCTTCTTCCAGTCCTACTGAGAATTTATTCTGATATGGACTATCCTAATTATTTTCCTGTCTCCACCTGCAGAGTATCCATGTGTTCAGATAAAAACTTGCAGCATATTTTTGTTGTGCATCTTAACCCTGTCAGTTTAATGCCCCCAAAGAACTTCATCTTTGTTTAATCATTTCCCTGTGCCCTCTTTGTAGCACTCAGGTTGCAGGGTGTGATGCTCCCCTTTGCCATAGGTGAACGGGTGCTGTTAATCCATTATAGTAGGCAAATCTATATTGCTCTGTAATCTAACATTTATACTAAGGTGGTGTCAACCAGATCTTACTATGTGCTGAACTTAAACTGTGAGAAAATAGTATTTAAATGTGACTAGGATTTTTCATTTGATGTACCCTGATAGATATTAGGCCAGCCTGACACTGCTCAGGAACATTTTCAGCTGTGTTTGCAGTGACTGAAAAAACAGTATTTAAGAGAAGTGCATACTGTGCAGATCATATTGTCACAGATAATACAGCTGTTTCTACACATTTCAGCCTAGTAAACTTAAAAATCAAATCCCCGCCAAAAAAGAACAAACAACAACTCAAACCTGTCGTTTTCTGGTTGTGTTTTGAAATCTAAATGTGAATATTTCATCAAGTAGAAAGCTCCTCTTTTTGTGTGTGGGTCTGATGGATTTTTTTTCTTATGTTCTGAAGTCTTTCTGTTTCTCATATTTGAAGCAGACAAGAAACTTCTGCCTGTGTTAACATTTCCAGTAAAAAACACCCTTAAGTGCAAAATATCTGTTGAGTTTAAGTTGGATTTCTTTGGAATAATACAGAATTGTTGGTTTTCAGGAAAAGTTTTTAGGAAAATTATTGTTTGGCATTTCCACAAGATAGTAGTTTCAGAATTTATGCAAGATTTGAACATAGTATCAGATACTCTTCTTCAAATATTCATGAAAACACTGCGGTATTTTTCAAAGCATGTTATTTGTGTCCAGATGTGTTTTGTGTTTCTCAGGCATTTTTGTTTCTTTTTGTTGCCTCCATCTTTTTTTCCTCCCTCTTCTGACTTGTGAACTGCAGTACTCGTGGAAGCTGGTTCACCCAACTGACAAATATTCTAATAAAGATTGTCCTGACAATGCAGAAGAGTATGAAAGAGCAACAAGATACAATTATACTAGCGAGGAGAAGTTTGCTTTGGTTGAGGTAAGAGAAATGTTTTTCCCTAGGGATTTTCCAAAGATTAATTCTATACAAAAGAGAACATTCTCTATAAGCATTTTGCATACCCAGTGCAAATAGCCAGCCTGCTCTATGCTGACTCTGAAACAGCGTGTGTTCCTCCATTCAGTGAGTAGGAGGAGCACAGCAAATCTATCCTTTGTCGTTTGTAACTTGTTAATTCCTCTTTTCTCATTTTTTGTATTTAAAAATGCACTGTTTGTACAAATACACAATCAAAATAAGAAAAATGCATTTGTCTGGGTTTTTTTTTTTACAGGTGATTGCCATGATCAAAGGTCTTCAGGTGCTGATGGGACGAATGGAAAGCGTTTTCAATCATGCCATTCGTCATACAATTTATGCAGCTCTTCAGGACTTTGCCCAGGTCACACTTAGGGAGCCATTAAGACAAGCCATTAAAAAAAAGAAAAATGTCATTCAGAGGTAGCATTACTGTTTTCACCTTTTTCTATATTCTTTCCTCCAGGCCTTAGTAAATTAGTTGCAGTATTGCACAGATGTTAAATTTTACCTCTCTAAGTCTGTACTCCCAGTCTGTTTGGCATTCGTAGTTGGATACAAATGGGACGTTGAAGAAGTCTGAAGTTAAAAATTAATGGCTGCCAGCATGGCTGCAGCAGGAGTCCAGGCTGTCATGAGCCTCTTAGGACTGCTTTAGGAAGTCTTGTGTTCCTTGTTGGTTATTTTTATTTTAAGAAAATACAAATGCAGTAATACTGAAAGTAAGATTATATTATTGTTTGTATTTTGAAGAAAGGTTTCACTGTCCACTGTATGATTCCAGTGTTTCCTTTCCTTGTGTCTCATGTTTTTTTTCCCACTGTCTCTTCTCTCTGCCTCTCTCAGCATTCTGTCTTATTTCTCAGTTTCTGCTGCTTTTGGGTTATTAGCCTTACACTTCTCTTCCAGTGCTCCATCTGCCCACCCTGATTGGTGACATTTCCCGACCTTATCTTTTTGGTCCCTAATTGTTTGCTTTTAGTCTTGACTTGTTTATCATTTGTTTACTCCCACATTTCATTACAAAGCTCTTAGAGGTGAAAGTTCTTAGCTAATTAGGCTATTGCTAAATGCTCTGACTACCACAAAAATATCATCATAAGCTAAAAATAAATAAATTGCTCCACATTATCAGTTTTAGAGGGAGAGTCTTTTTGTCGCAGGATTTTAATGAAATAAAAAAGTATTACTTCTATACCTTCTCAGATTTGGGATGAGACATTTTCTTGATCGTTCAGGATAACAAAGGATATGTCTGACTGTGTTCCTGCCAAGTATCTGAGTTCCAGTTCAGTATTTGGAGCTAAAAGTATGAAGCTGTTTGTATAAATTTCAGTTGAATTCTGAAATCTGAATTTCTTCTGGAAACGGGAATTCTGCTTTATTTCATCTCAAGGCACCACTGTCTCTCTTTAATTTGGTTAATAATCTGCTTTGGTTTGATTGAATATTAATTGAATTAATAGTGAATATGTATTCATATTAGTATGAATTTGGTTTGATTGGTCCAGCTCTGGGGTCCTCAACACAATAAAGATGTGGACCTGTTAGAAAGGGTCCAGAGGCCACAAAGATTATCAGGGGACTGGAACACTTCTGATATGAAGACAGGCTGGGAGAGCTGGGGTAGTTCAGCCTGGAGAAGAGAAGTCTCTGGGAGGCTTTATTACAGCTTTCCAGTACCTTAGAGGGGCTTATGACAAAGAGGGAGAAGGACTTTTTATGCAAGCAGATAGTGACAGGACAAGAGGCAGTGGTTTTATTGAAAGAGGAAGGCAGGTTTAGGTTAGGTATTAGGAAGAAATCCTGTATTTGGAGGGTAATGAATCACTGTAACAGTTTGCCCAGAGAAGTTGTGGATGCCCCAGCCCTGGAAGTGTTCAAGGCTAGGATGAATGGGGCCCTGAGCAGCCTGATGTAGTGAAAGGTGTCCCTGCCCTTGGCAGGGGAAAAGTTGGAACTAAATGATCTTTAAGGGCTCTAGACTACTTTTTCTGATAAACAGCATGGAGTGGCTATTTTGTGGAGGTGTCATTCTTGAAAACATTGGTGAAATTCTCTGTTCTTGGTTGGAATTACCCTGAAGTCATGAATGCTGTTGTGAAGTTTCTGTGCACCTGGAAGAATGCTTAAAAAAAGTAAAGTGTTCTATCAGGGCACTTGGATGTGCTGCAGTCTGAAGTGGTGGGAATTGTGTTCAGTGTTTTGCAGGCCATAAGGAAGACAGTGTGTGACTGGGAAGCAGGTCATGAGCCATTCAATGACCCAGCTCTACGGGGAGAGAAGGACCCCAAAAGTGGTTTTGACATCAAAGTCCCAAGACGTGCAGTTGGACCCTCCAGCACTCAGGTGTTTTCCTGTCTGGTGGTTGTGATATCTGTCAACAAATATTGCATGTGGTGTTTTCTTTCTGTCCTGAACAGGTTTAAAATTACAGGTTTTAATGTGGTCTTTTTTTAATGCTAAAAATCTACTCTGATTTATATTTGCAAAATTATATGCACTTAACCAGATCCTCTGCCTGGATTGCTGTAATTTTCTACTCTGATACATAATTTTTCCAAGTGTTCAATCTCTTTAATTTGATTTTCTGGGAACAAATATTTTCTCATTGAGCTCCTAATGTTTTTTAAATAATATTTTTGAACTGTTTGAATTTTTTCTTGACTATCTCAAGACTGACTTCTATCTCTGTTTTGGCTGGTGAAATTTTTTTGTTAAATCACACTATTCAGTAAATGTCCAGTAGTTTTAAATATGTTGAAAATATAAATTAATGTCTGTTAAAATATGGGAAAGTATATGACTTCTTACAAAATCCCTCACAGTGTTCAGTAATGAATGATAAAGCTGATCCCTAGAATCTAATTTGTCTGCTGCAGCCACTAAAACGAGATATTTCAAATGTTTTCTGTGGTAGTCATCAAAATTCCATATGTAAATGCTCATTCTTGTTACCTCCATGTAGGTTTTTTTTTTAAATTTCATTTGTTTGGAGAGTGTATGGTCTGATATTCGTAGCTCATCTGAGAAAATGAGATACTGAGCACTTGGGGTGAAAAATTGAAGGCAACTGTGGTTTGTGAAGACAATCTTTTAATACCTATAACCTGTGGGAAAGAGAGCACGTATGGTTAATAATTTTGGGTAATAAAAATTTGCTTAATTTGTGATAAGATTGGTTTAATGATGATTTTATTTTGATTATTGCAGAAAAATTGTTTTGATTTCTAATTTCCTGGGGTGAAAGAAAAGGTTAAATATCACCACCAGTTTGCTTCTCCTGTGCTTTTAGGGTTTTGCTTCACCTTTGCAACCGGCTGCTTAGAGTATGTGGTTCTATCTGCTTTTTCTGCTCTTGGGCTGGCACACTTGTCTGTCTGGGTTGACAGGAAGGCAAGAGGTCAAATATATCAATTTTAGATAGGTTTTCCTCAGTTTCATACATTTCTAAAATGGCTGTGTATGAATGGGTAATTGGTGGAAATCTTTTCTAAATCATTTTATAAGCTAATGGCTCTCTGAGCATTCTCTGAAATGAACGGGAACTTTCCCTTTGCTTGAGGGAGCCCCAGATTGCAGTGATTATTCTGGAGGACCTTTCTGTGTGACCTCCTCTGCATGCTTCCCCTGCTGCTTTTCATTTTTAACAAACTAACATGTTTTCTCTGCTTCTCTTTCCCGTTCCTTATTTACCCGTGTGTTTTTATTAACGGATTCTCTTCCCCTGCCTGCCCCTGTCTGTTGGTTTTTAGCTCTTCATGGTTCGCACTATGACAGAGTCCTTAAACTCTGCTGAGCTGTTGAAGCAGCTCAAGTCTCTGGGATTGGAAAAGCTATTGCATGTGACACACAAGTTTCTGAGGCAGTCCTACATCTATCCGCCTCTTTTAAACTTTGGTGGTAAGACATTACTTATTACTTTTACTTTTTGTGGTGATGTGAACTGTTCCACTGCAAATGGCGTGTCAGTGGAGGTCCCCTTGGCATGGGTAGGCATTTGTGCTGGTGTGTAGGCTAGTGTTGCATCTGTTCCTCTTGCCTCAAAGGCTTTTATCCACACAGTGCCAGTTTTCAGTTTGAAGTGGAGCAGTCGCTTACTGATAGTAATTCTCAGTGTTGCTCAACTAATGTACCATGTGTATTTTCCTTTTTTCCCTCCCCTTTCCACCATAATTGTTTCCTTTAATGATACAGCTTTACATGGTGAGAACTATGTTAGAGTCCCTCATTGCTGACAAAAGTGGTTCCAAGAAAACCTTGAGAAGTAGCCTTGAGGGGCCCACCATATTGGACATAGAAAAATTCCATCGCGAGTCTTTCTTCTACACTCATTTGATAAATTTCAGTGGTAAGATATGTAGATGATCAGTGTCCAGCTTAGCATGTCCTAACACCTCTAACACGACCTGGAAAATGTTTCCGATTGCCTAAGTCAACTTAACCTTTGGTTTATTTATCAAAAGCCTTGGTCTGTCCAAACTTTTTCTGAGATGGTACTTAGCATTGTGGTGGGATTTTTGTTTTGACTTGTTGTACGTTTGTTTCTAATGTGTCAAATTTCATATTGTTACCTCCCTTTTCTTTATGTATGTACTTATATAAACAATAAGCCTATACACACTGAAATTTTTAAAAGGAAGTAGTTTTTGTGTTTTGGGAGATTTTTTTGGTTTGTTTTGTTTTAAGTACAGAGGAAGCAAATCCTCTGTTGTGGTAAATTTGATGTCATTTCACTACTCTTACTATTCAGTTAATTGTAATCGGAAACATGCTGTCCTAAAGAATTCACCTACTGACATTGAGTGTATCTAGTCCTTGTCATCACCATGCTGTGTTGTCTTTCATTTTTGTTTTGCTGCTGGCCTCCTTTACCCTTGGAAAAGGGGGAGCCTGTTAATATCAGTCATAGTGCTACTGGGGAACAGTCTTCAGGAGGTCTTAGTGTAAAAAGTTTATTCCTGTTTTAGTTCACGAGCCTTTGGGAAAGGAAGGATTGTACCAAGTGTTTTCTGGAGAGGTGGGAAGCACACCTCTGGGCCCTTGACAGTATCCTTAGAAACTTGTTCTTTTAATCCCTACCTCATGTGTCTGTCTGTCACTTCCTGCCCATCTAATCAACAGGAACATGTGGAGCAATTCAGTCCTCCATAGGGAGAGACAGTACTGGTAGTTCCAGTGCAGTTTTGCCTCCTTCACTTACTGCTTCCCAAATTCAGGGTATGGCTTTCTCAGCCCCCAGCTGAGAAATTAAACTAGAAATCTCTTTTTACTGGTGTACACAGTTTTTACATTTAACTGATAGTTTTGTCCACTTCCACTCTTTTTTTTCTGTAAGAAGGCACCACTTTGGGGGCCAGTGAGGAGTACAAAACTCTTTTGAAGAGTCACAGGCTTCACATTTTGAATTTGCTTTAGATTGTTTGGCCTATGTACAGCTCTAGTGACTTGCACCTGCTTTTTTTGTTTTGCATTGCATCATCAGAATCACAGTTGTATTGTACCTGATGTATTTCTATAAGAAGTGTAATTCTCACTTATTTATTCTGAAAGAAACCCTGCAGCAATGCTGTGATCTGTCCCAGCTGTGGTTCAGGGAATTCTTCTTAGAGCTGACCATGGGCAGAAGAATCCAGTTTCCCATTGAGATGTCCATGCCTTGGATTTTGACAGATCATATTTTGGAGACAAAAGAGGCATCAATGATGGAGTAAGACCCGCTTGTGCTCTTCCACTGAATGATTATTCTCAATGATTGCCATTCCTTATTATAATGTTGCTCCTTTAAATGGTTTTAACAAGTAGTCATTGAGAAGGTTTTCTAAACATTATTAAAATGTTTGTCTGACATTTGCCCATTTTCAGAATCTCTAAGTTTTCTTTTTAAAGTGAGTAACTGAAATGCTAAAGCTTTCATATAGGTATCATTGCACCAGCCACGTATTTTGCTCCTTGAGTTCTCCTTACTTATTCTTCAAAGATGTGAAACATAATGCATAGTGGTAAAAGCCTCGTTCCATTTTAATGGACAGCTACATCTAGAAAACAAGTTTTAGACTTCAAACATATCTACACCTTTTCTTGAACCAAGAAATACTTTCTTAAAGGAAAAATTGTAATCTTTATGATAAACTAAAAAAGGAAAATATTCTGTTTTCATGAATCACTTGTGGATTACAATATTGACCGGCTTACATCATCTTGACTGTACCATCCTAAAGAATCATGACTTCTATACACAAGTAACTCTTGTGTTTTATTCTTTTTCTTGCAGGTATGTTCTGTATTCTTTGGACCTTTATAATGACAGTGCTCATTATGCACTTACCAAATTTAAGAAGCAGTTCCTCTATGATGAAATTGAGGCAGAGGTAAAGTAACCTTACCTGCTGGAGAAAAATAATCTGTACCTGAATGTGAAAATCATGCTAAAGGGCAAGGCCTTTGTAAGAGATTCAGAACAGCTAGAGATAACAGAAAAACTGAGAAGACCAGTCAGAAAATGAGTAACTGTTGGGTGATACGTTCTGAAGGAACCTGTAGACCTGTGCAAAAATGCCTCACATTAATGCTGGAAATTGTAGACCTGTGCAAAAACCCCTCACATGGTGAAAATTGAATGACACCTTCTCCTGTACTGGGAAATTTGGATCTATTAACTTTCTTGACTATGTTTGATAAACAGTGGGATGTCTTAGATAAGCTCTTATTTTAATTTTAAGTATCTCTAAACATATTATATTTTTCTCTCCAAGGTAAACCTGTGTTTTGACCAATTTGTCTACAAGCTGGCAGACCAAATATTTGCATACTACAAGGCAATGGCTGGCAGGTAGCTATTCCTTCCACTTTGAGAGCTTTTCTTCACACTTTTCTGCTCTGCTTTGCTGTTTAGCCTACTTTAAGCATTTTCTTCCTTTCTTCATAGCCTGCTTTTGGATAAACGGCTGCGTTCAGAGTGCAAGAACCAGGGAGCAACCATTCAGCTGCTGCAGTCCAACCGCTACGAGACACTGTTGAAACAGAGACATGTTCAAGTGAGTTAACTCCTACCATGTTTTATCTGGGTTGCTTGGCAGATTTCCAGTGGTGTTGCTTTATGTAGGTAGACAAAACTCATTTTGTGCTTCATGTGCTGTCATTTCGGTAGCATAACTGAACATTTGAGATCTGATTTTTTGTCACATGAAGGCGTAAATTAAGGAAAAAGCCTTAGAAGATCCTGTTTTAATGCAAATGTCTGTTGCAGTTAAGAAAATATGAGCCAAGTAGGAATGCCATGGGTGGTAGCGTTGTCTTCCTTGTAATGTCTTTTACCAGTGTTTAGTATGGTGTTGGCACAATGTCATGGAAGCATAAAATGCTGATATAAGTACTTAAATGTAGATGCAATGTGTACTTTTACTTCTTTTTGTGAGAACTGGGATGCAAATTGTAGTACTGCATTTGCTCATGAATTTATAAGTTTTGTCCATCTGCTTTGTTTCAGTGTGTTTGGGATGCATGTTCACAAAGTGAGAGTCAGTTAATCTGTGGAGTCTCATAGTGCTTGTAGAGTTTGTCTGGTAACCTGGCTGTCAGTTCAGAACCTCACAGTGTGTTTTCCTTCAGCTCCTTGGCAGGTCCATCGACCTGAACCGCCTGATCACGCAGCGCATTTCCGCAGCCATGTACAGGTCGATGGAACTGGCCATCGGCCGGTTTGAAAGCGAGGATTTGACTTCCATCGTGGTGAGTGCTGGGTTGCCAAGATCACTGACACAGCAGCTGAGGTGAAACAACCCCAAACTTACTGCAGCTGAGGGCCTTGGGGCTAAAGTGTAGAGAAGGCCTGTACTCATGGCCGTGAGAAAATAAGGAAAGCAATCACCTTTTGATTTAAATTTTTGTAAGCGCCCACTTCTACCCATGCTTACAAATAAATTGTGCATCGAAAAAACTAGCCTTGTGCTCGGTAGAATCAAAATTTGTTTATTTACTCAGGCAGCTTGGTTTTGTAGCATGACAAAAATGATTTTTTATAGAGGAAAGAGATCTGACTTGTGCTTATGGAAGAAGAGCTTCTGTACAATATTAAGGTGTCCTTTTGAGTTAGTTTCCTAATTAAAATGCTAAAAACCAAATTTTATTTCAAGACAGCATGAATTTGACAAGTAAACATGCAGTCAGCAAGAAAAATATCAGGCACATTCAGTTCTGCTGGAAAAAAGAAATGAAAAGTTCTGAAAAAAGAGTTTATTGTTGTTCTTTCTATAATAAGATTTTTACCAGTGACATTTTGTCATGTAGTTAACTATCTTGGTTTAATTTCGTTCTTTACAAAGAGAAACCAAATACTGAGGCCATAGAGCCTCTTGACTCCTGAATGCTTGGTTTTATAACTTTGAATTATTGAAACTTAGTTTTTCTTTGTTATGTGCAGTACACTCTTAGTGGCTGAGTGAACAAAAACTGTCAATGATGTGTTCGTTGTTCCTTAAGTCACTAGTTCTCATTCTTTGAGTAAGAAAGTGGAAGAGCTAAGGGTTGTCCCTTTACCGTGCTGCTGCTTTTTTTTTTTTTTTGGTCATTTGTTTGGGTTTTTTTGGTGTGGTTTTTTTTGTTTTATGCAAAATATTTTCTGTTGAAAACTGGTTGGTTTCCTCAGCAAGAAATGGATCCTAGTAGATTAAGTAATCTGTAAATTCTGCTGTTTTTCAAGCTAAATAAATTAAAGTAAGGTATTTACAAGACTGAGCTATTTTTTTCTTCTCAAACTGGACTTAATTCTGTAATAATAATCATAGTGGGTTTTTTTTTTCCTTGAACTAACTTGCTTAAAGGTTTAAAACTCCTTTGAAATACGGAGCACTTAAATCAGACAGCAGTCTATGGGAGGAGAGTAGTAGTTTGATACCCAGCTAGAAGAAGCCACTGGCTATTTCTTCAGTAGGGCATTGCACAATAATCTTTAAAAGCAGTGCTTGGATTCTTTGGAAGTAAAGGTTGTGTTCTTTGTGCTTGGTGTTTTCAGTGTCTGATGTCAGATATGTAGTTACTTTATTTTATTTTAAAGAAATTGCCAGAACAGCTACTAGGAATTTCTTGTCAAGAGGATAAACATTATGAAATGCAGTACTCATATATAGTCATGTAGCCTGCAGCTAGTGATTTTGTGGATACCTTTACAACGTTTGTAAATGTCTGATCTGGTCTTTCATTGCATCTTTGTACATCCTTCACTGGAGTAGACCATGAGAAGCATTTATGGTAAATGTGATGTTATTCCTAACATTGCCACTACAATAGTTCACCAGTTACTCTACTGAGCAGAAATTACTTTGTGACTTCTTGTAAAGTAGGAAATGCAGAAAGGTGCTTTTGGCCTATGTCTGATGCCATTTAAATGTTGGAGTTTTAAGTTTTCCTCAGTGAAGGAAGTGTTGGTACAGGTCTGTGTTTGAGACCTATCTGCATCTGAATACCCTTAAAGTCTCAGAAGGTTTAAGAAACAATCCCAAGAGTACCGATTCTTTCCAGCCCTTATGGTTAGAGACTGGGAGAGAGTCAATTGTTCATTTTGACTTCTTTCTAGCCTTCTTTTCCCTCAAGGTTATTTATGTACTTTGTTCAGCTTCTCCGCTTTATTAAATGCATCATTCTGTTTCTTTCCCCTTGTTTTTCGTAGGAGCTGGATGGCTTGATAGAGATAAACAAAATGACTCACAAGCTGCTGAGTAGATACATGACCTTGGACAGCTTTGATGCCATGTTCAGAGAAGCCAACCACAACGTTTCAGCCCCTTACGGCAGAATCACCCTCCATGTCTTTTGGGAACTCAATTATGATTTCCTTCCAAACTACTGCTACAATGGATCAACTAACAGGTTAGCAAGGCAGCTTTTTTATTTGCAGCTTTTTATTTATTTTACCACCCTTTTGCTACTTCCTTCCTAGCAAGTGCTGACAAGTTCATCTCCGTTTGTTTAGTGTTTTCCACTTCTAAGGCTTTACTTGAAATGAAGCAGCATGAGTCATTTTACCAAGTACTGTTAAATGTATGAAAGCCTGTTATTTGTCCACAATAGAAGGCAAATGGAACCACAGCATCCAAATTCTGACATTTTGATGACGTAGTTATGATATGCTGAAAAGCAGAGTGTGTCAAAACACTGCTAAGTGCATATCAGGAAGGTATTTTGAAACAGGATCTTCAAGGGTGAGATGATGGAAATAAAATTATATTCCTGATTCTGTGTTAATGTGAAGGAAAAGGTTATTTCTGGAGAAAAGAGTTCAGTATTCACTGCAAACTGCAATTGCAGCCTTTAAGGAGAGTGAGTAATGGAAATAGAAAGAGGAAGGTAGGATCTAAGGTTTGAATGAGGGGGAAGCACAGTATTCAAGATTTTGCATATCTGTGCTTCCTGCTTGTGTGCTGTTTTTAGGATTTGTGTTACTTTTAGTCTTTACTCAGGTTTTGGTTAAAGCACCATGAAGTGACAGTAAAGTGATAGTGAATATTGAGCTGTAGGAAGAGGAGGAAGCCTGTTCTCATCTTTTACTGTCTCCTTGGAGAGCTTTCCTTGTCTGACATGTTCTGTGACGGTTATGTTGTATTTTAGATCCAAGATTCTGTCTGCAAAGGAAAAAAAAAAGAATTTTTTTTTTGTGTTGAAGTTTTACCCGAGAAACTTCTGTTACAGGAATCTGTTTGCACAGGAAAGTTGAATGTATTTCTGAGGGAGCCTCTGTGCAGTTAATGTGTCTGGAGATAAGTATTAGAATATTCAGTGTGCTGAATCATATAAAAATCTTGATGAAATGCTGCTCTTCCCCCCATCAGCTTTATTGAAGGACATTCAGTAGCTCCTCTACAGTTTAGTCTACGTTCATCCTGGCTACAAGGGGTGACGTACTGCAGACCACAGCTCTTGGGAAGTGAGTGTGAGGTGCCAAAGGAGATTAGCAGGATCCTGTAGCACTGTTGCTTGTCTGTTTTTAAAATCTGTACACAAGAATTGAGTTAGGCTCAGCTTGTTTGGTAATTAATTCAGGATAATTAATTTAAGAGATGTTAAAGGGAGCCAGATCTTAGGCAGTATGTGTACCATGTGTCTGATTTCATCACAGAAGTACTTTGGTTTCAGTCAAAAGAATGAATGTGGAGAATTAAAAGAATTAATGGAGAGAATTAATGTATGTGTTGCACATGGTATACAATGCCCTTTGATATTTTTGGTGAGAGAGAGAACAGGAAGTTTTTAGCCTTTTTATAGTCCTTAAGCATGTTTGTTGCTGCCTTGCTATTAGCATGAACTTTAAATTGATGTGCTCATTCAAGTGCAGAGGTTACTGAGTGCAAGCACAGGAGTGCACAGTGAGGAGCTGTGTGACAGCTGCTGGCCTAATGCTTGACTCTGGATAGGTAATGTCTTGCATGAAGGTTATGTGTAAACAAGGGAAGAAAAGTAGCAATTAAAGGCTGGAAGAAAGAGAAATAATTGTGATGAGAAGCAGAGAGGTTACTTGGTGGTGTGAGGGACTGGAGGCAGAGTTCCCAGAAAATGTGTAATACCTGCGGCTTGTCTTCTTTTAATTTGATGGCTTGGTATAAGGGTTCTTCTTTCAAAGTTAGTGTTTTGGTCAGATTAACTTGTTTCCAGTACCTTTTGAAGCTCTTTTTCCAAGAATGCTTTAATGTGATAGTTTCATATATCTGTAGAAGAGTTCAACTATTAGAAACCCTGCAGGTTTAGTTGAAAAGCTAAAGCTCTTCATGCAGAAGTGCTGAAACACATTGCATGTTTAATTATTTGGGACTTAGGAATTTTTTTTTGTATCTGATAATGCACTGAGATTAAACAGTGAGGCTGCTATTAAAAGATTTAGCAATTTAATAATTGGAGTTGCCATTTATCTGAAATTTAGTCTCATTAATGCTGGCCAGCTGCATAGATTCAGGGACAACAGTTTGTGGAGAAGGAATGGGGAAATGAGTGAGCGGACCTTTGCAGATGGGCCTTAGCAGTGAAATCCAAGGGTATTTTTAATCTACCTGTTGACCGTCATGAAAGAAAGAAAACAAACCTCTGGATAGTGCAAGGCATATGAACTGCAGGTGAGGTCAAAGTTGTCTCTAGTCCAGTGTCCTGATGCTGTCAGCAGCTATAAAGGGGCTGAATATGAAAACAAGGGAGGCTTGAGGTGATATTTCTCCCAGGAAACATGCCAGCCTCTAGCAATAATTAGATGTTTCTGCAAAACAAAAATGGTGGGATGTTACTGCATTTGTGGCCCTTTACAGGGGTATTTATTTTTCCCCATTGTTTTGTCCTGTCCCTTTTATAAAGCTGTGTGAGGCTTTGGCATTCATTATGTGCTCCAGTGAGGAGTCTGCAGTGAAGCTTGTGCTGCATCTCTTTTGGATGCTCTCAAGGTATTGTCCACCAGTTCTTACTGAACTTAAAGTGGCCACTGTTTAAATAATTATTAAACATAATTTAAATATTAAACATAAATTAAAAATAATTTAAACAATAATTAAACACTGAAAGTGGCCGTAAACAGGAGTTTCCCATTTGTTGTCTTTTCTGTGCTGCCTGGGGTTGTTTTTCAAGAGCCCTCTCTCATGTTGGCCCTCAGTTGCATGTCTTTCCAAGCCAAGTCTTTCCACACCAGGAATACTTGTCATGCTTAGGCCTGCATCTAAACTTTTTCCTTGTGAAGTTAGGTTATCTAGGTTCAAATGACTCAAATACAACTTCCACATTTTTGTTCTTTGTTTCTTTTCCACTGTCTATAGTGTCTCTTTTTCTGCCTTATTTTCTTTACTGTTTCTAAGCTGGTCTTTTCCTTCCTTGACAGCTTGTTTTGTATTAAGGACTAACAGAGGAGCAGGTGTGAGACAGCCTTATATTTATTTGAATTGAAGATTTTCTGTGCTTTCTTGACACAGATTATACAAGCTTTTGGAGACAGTAGTCAAACTAGTAGCTCCATCTCCTTTAACATATTACCCAAGTCTGTGTTCTCTAGTACAAATTAATGTGTATAGCACTCTTCCAAATGCAGTATGACATGTTTCTTCCAAGGATACAGATTTGTCACAGAAGGAACAAAAAGACCAGCTTTTTATTTTTCACTCTTCCTGTCTCTCCTGCTTCCTTTTGCGAGCTCGCTCTCTCTCACACTGCTTTTGAGACTGGTTTTCATGAGAGAACAGCTGTGTCTTCTTGTGTTGCATATACTCTGACAGTCACTGTTCAGAAAAAATTTCAGCCCTTGCAGATAGTGCTGGAGTAAACCTGAGGAGTAGCAGTGGAAACCATCTAGTTTCAGCTACAAAGAGCCAAGTGGTACAGGGATATAGACTCATGCAAAGTAAGGGTGACTGTAGTCAACTAACTCTCCCCTCCTGAAAAACAAGCAACCAACCAAAGTCTTTCTGCCAAAAGGAAAAGTGACAGCAGTGGATTGGCAGATCTATTATTCTCTCATGCACTGTTTTCCTTGCTGTTTCCTCTGTTCTCTGCATCTTGGCATCTGTGTTTAAGAAGGGTGACTCACATCTAGTGTTCACTGCGAGGGGGTGTAGGGCTACCGTTCGTTCTGCTAGACAGGACAAACTAATTTGAGAATGCTGGAAGCAAAAAGTGTTCATACCAATTGGACAGGGAAGTGCAGAGGAACACTGTCTGCAAGAGCAGTGAGGGAAGACTCATATCTTATTACTTCTAAGATGAAGCTCAGAAAGTTTATGAATGAGGTTCGTCTGACCTGGTGCCTGCAAGGCAGCGGACTCATTCACCAAAGTGGTCTCTTTCAGTTATCTCCTTAAATAGATTATAGTAATTAAAATCATGGAATCATTTAGATTAGTTTGTGAAATGCTCACTATGAATTCCTTCCTGGTAGGTATCACAGAAAAATTAATATTAAATGATTTGATCCCTAAAATACTTACTTTGGGGGCTCATGTTGTCCTCTAGCAATTCACTTGCAAAGCTTTGGTAAGCCAGAAGGCTTTTCATCTGGTTAATCTACTTTGACTGCTTACAACCTGTTCTGATTAAAGTGGATAAATTGCTGTGAGATCATCAACACTGATTAAAAATGAAACTGATTATCTTGGAGTATGCTGAAACCTGTATCCAGTCAGTATCCAGGGGAAAGTAAAAGTTTGCTTAGCTTTAGCTTTGATATTCAAAGAGCTTCAGTGCTTCAAAGAGATGTTTCTCTTTGTTGGAGGAGGAGCAGGAGGAAGCCAACCAGCAGAATGTTGGGAAAAAAGCACACACACACACATGGACATTTGAAAAAGTTTGAAGAACAATAGATGATGCTGAACTGTAAGGTTTTCATGTAGCCCTTAGCTTTAAGGGAAGAAATTTCTAATATTTACCTGGATGATATGTTGGGATTAGTCACATACCTTCTGGGATGATGCACTCTTTAGGCTGCTGTAGCTTCAGTCTTAGATGTTGCCTCTCCATGACTTAACAAGTGACTGTTACCTTTTGCCCCTATTTCCTTACTCTTTTTCTTCCTCTTTTTGGCCTCTTTCACCCAAGAAAGTATAAGCAAGTGTGTTGGGTTCAAGTCTTTAGGAAAACTTTAAGACTATTTTGCTACTACTCTGAAGCATTAGAGATGGACAAACCTCCAAGCATGCTGAGGAGCGCTGGAAAGTGCACAAGAGTTACTTGAGCATTTACTTGCACTGAATGGTTTGCTCCCAGACACTAATTACATTGTAACTGAGATAGATATATACATACAATAACTTTTTGAAAAGTCTAAGAATTATAGTTACAGCTTTTCTAAGAATTATAGGTACAGACTTTTGAAAAGTCTAAGAATTATAGTTACAGAGTCATGGGATGCACCCACTTATATGTTGAAACGCTCCTTGCCTGGTGAGCGATTTAATGTAGTGGTAACAAATCTGCTCTCGCCAAATATGTCTGCACACTGAAACCCAGTCTTACCTCAAATGACGTAGCATCTCTTATGATTTCATTTTAGAGATTCTCTTAGGGCTTGAAAATTCATATCGGTTTAAAAAGGAGTGGGATTTGGAGAAAAAAAAGAGGGAATAGAGTAATCTCTGGCACTGTCGTATGTTGTAGATTACTTTGAATTCCATCAAATGTTTACATCATCTCTGGTAAACTCATTAATGAAGTATCTGCAGAATACAGATTCAAGTAATCTCTCTCAAAGGAGAGTTTTCAGTTTCTATGTAAGTGAGAGAGGAGGGGAGAAACTTGTCAACTGAGGAAATATAAATGTAAGGAGATCTTGCTGCGAGGATTATACCCTTCCTCGTGACTTTTTTAAAAGTTAACATCTAACATATTTCTCCTGATGTGAGTTTTGGGGGAAAAAGCTATGAAACATTAAACAGAAATGTCATGTTCTTCTTTGAAGGTGTACTTCTTTCTCAAGGACTTAGTTTTGCAAGCACAAGGAGTTTCCTCGCACCCTGTGAGAGGCTATTGCTACTTTGTTAGTTACTTCCCTATTTGCTGGCCTGGGCTAGAGTAGTGGTGAGGAATATTTTGGGATCCTGCACACGTGGGAAGGACAGTAATTGCCGAACTGCAGTATGATTTGTGTCCATGCTTTTGGGCAATTCAGGGTGTGTGCTTCCCCAGTTTCTACTAGGGCTGAAAGGCTGCTGCTCTGGCTTTGACTGTTTATGCAGACTAAAGCAGGCTTCTACAGGGTAGGGTGCATTTGGTGTACACCTGCTCACTTCAGTATAAATAATGAATTCTTGTTTTTATTTTTTTATATAGATTTGTTCGGACCGTGCTGCCATTTTCTCAGGAGTTTCAGCGTGATAAGCAGCCAAATGCACAGCCACAGTATCTCTATGGATCAAGAATTGGATTTAATTCCCTTTATCTTTATGGTTTGCTAATGTTTAAAGGTATCTTTTTAAATTATAGAAACTGCCGTATGTGAAAGTTATTAGAGATGGACTGAAATACATTTTGTGTGTATTTTAAATTGAACATACACTATTTTAAAGACTTTGCTGTGAAGCTCACCATGTGTTTCAGCCAAAGTGCAATTGATTAGTCTTATGGGTAGTCTTATCTGACAAAGCTAAAAATAAGCCCTTCTTTCAACCACCTTGCATTGTTCAGTTGCTTACAGTGGCAGAGCAGACTCAAAGTAAGGATTAATTACTCATCTGGTAAAGTGAGAACAAGAGCCCATCTTGGGTGCAGCTCTCCCTTGTTCCAGTGATGAAGACTGTGATGACAGAAGAAAAGGGAACAGATACGAAAAACTGCTTCAAATGTTACATGACTTAAAAGGAGTATAGATTCTGACCATCTTAAACTATCAGATACCAAACTACTTCAATTATTTAAAAAAAAAAAAGTAGTATTTCTTTGGCATCTACAACCCAAGAGCCACAAACTCATTGTGATGAACTTGGTGTCTTGGCCATCTCATCTTCTGCATTAGCACCATGTTTCTTGCTTTGTACTTAGGTGGGCTGGGAAGGTTTGTGCAAGTTTTCAATATAAGAGTATGTGATGTGCAGTCACATACTCTGTCCCTATGGCAATCCCCAGTACTGAGGTTGGAAAGGAGCTTGTGTGGGTGGCAAGTTGGAAGCGTACTTGGCACAAGAGAACAGCTGTGGGCACCCAAGTGAGGAGAGTTAGCCTGTACTCACAGGACCAATGCTGTGCTCCTGTGTGATTGATTTGTTCTCCCTCATCACTGCATATTTATTTTCTTATTCTTCAGAATAATTACCTGAGTCTTAATTTAAAGACATTGTGCATTAACATATATTTGCATTGTTAATATCTAGTGAAAAATATTGATCTACTTCAAATAGTAGTAAAAACCAGCAGTGCTGTCTTCAGCAAATCATTTGAGATTATATGACAAGGTGTGCCTCTCAATTTTGCAATGTTTTCTTGAATATCAGGGTGGCAAACTGAAGTATGGAAAAGATAAATGAAAATATAAGAATAAATTAGAGGATGGACAATAAAAAAGCTTAAAATGATTTATTATTATGTAAAATTATTTTAAATATGTACTCAATTATACATCTAATTTATGTGAGTGTGCTGTAAGTGTTATGGGTGGCTACTCTCAACATCTACCTCCTGCTTAAACATGAACATAATTAGTCCATGTCCTACTCTTATTTTCTGCACATCAGATAGTTGTATGGTGCAATTTCAACCCAGTAATCCAGGTTTTGAGATATCTCAGGAGTTACAAATTTTAGGGCTAAAATATCTGCTGCATTTGTAAAACTTTCATGCCTATAAAATGTAAAGGAGGTGGAGAAGGATTCACATGTGTTAATGTGGGATGTAACAGCTGACTGTCTGGTCCTGTAAATAGTGTTTTATGCAATTGTTCTCCAAACAGGAACAGTAAATTATAGGAAAGTTCAGTTTTCTTACATTAGAGTTACTGTGTTCCTTACTATTTTAGGAACTGACCAGATGCAACGTAGAGCAAAAACCTGACTGAATTTCATAGAGATTGCTAACTTAATTTATCTAAGTGATGATACAGTGGAGTGAGTGACAGAAGATTAACTGGGGAACACTTTTTTATCAGTCAGGTTACATTATTAAAATGAGTTTAGTAATCTTCACACTGAGAGCTATTTTCAGAATTCTTGATTATTTTTCTATGAGCAGTGACAATCGAGGGTGGGGGGTCTTACTTGCATTTCTGGGGCAAATTTCATAACTAGATAGGTCTGTATAAGAAAATACTCATGACTCTCTCTAGTTTTAAATTTTAACAAGAGTATATTTTTATTCTTGAATTGAATGTATTTTGAAATTGAGGCTATATGAACGGAGTTTTTATCAGGTCTACTGGCTTTATATAGTCAGTAACAGATAGGAATTCTTACATTATAGAGGCTGCACTACTACAGGAGTAACTAAAGAAATTTTTTGTTTGTATCTCAAAGCATTCCCAGAAATTTCTAAATGGATCAAAGCATCTGGTCTATATTAATGTGTCTTGATACTTAGCATAGAGAGTTATAGTAACATTCTCTTTAACACGTAAAGTTTTCTGAGTGGTATCTTCGTGTAATTAGCAAAACTAAAACCCACAGATGCAACTTCCTTCTTCTGGTTGATATGGAAGCAGAGCTGTCAGGTGGGAAGGAGCCAGCCTGCAAAAGCTCGTTAGCCTTTTAAGTGGGCTGGGTTATTTTAAAAGTTTGGTTGAGCATGATCATTGAAATCTCTTTACTCAGGTAAAGTATGTATAGGATTAATGATATTAATGTTAGCAGGCTGGAATTCACCAACATAGGGTGAATGCATGAAATATTTTATAATGTATCTTTTCTGGAGACTTGAACTAACTTTGCATGTTAATGAAATACTTGGTTTTATAGAGGTTGTGTAGACCAGAATTGAAGGGCTTTCTTTCTGTCTTATACAACATTTTCCAAATATTGTCATGGTTTTATGTCTCCGCCACTTTGTAGATGCTAGCTCATTTATTTTGTGAAAAATACATGTTTGAAAGGTACTTCTCACTGTGAATATAATGTTTTTTATCTACTGCTGGTGCACAAATTAAAATCAGTTTGCACTATGTTGCAACTTGTTATCAGTTTGGTAATCACTTAGAATGTTTGCCCTGTACTCCATGACTGTTAATATTGAGGGGTGAATTACCAAATCTAATACAGAATTGCCTGAATGAACCTGAATTAATCTGTAATAAAACTTTCTCAGCAAGAAACAAAGAATCATATAGCTCTGTGAGGATGTGATGACATAAGTTTTTCTAAACTAGAGCAGAAAACAGATGACACTCTGCATGAGTTGCTCATTTGCAGCAGGTGTGAGATGGTCCATTGCTTGTGAGATGATATAAATGTTTATCTTAGTAGTGCACAGTAAACTCTGTGGGTGGAATGGTTTTATATTTAGAGAAGGTAAATCCCTTGGGAAGCACTACCATGGTAGCTCTTTGCCTTCTCAGTCAGATATAGGCATGTCTTTTGGTTATATGTGTTTGTGTATAAATAACAAAACACAATAGGTGAATTGTCTAGAAACTGCTTTAAGTCTGAGCTGCTCCTTGTTCTCAGTATGGCATGTACATGTGTCTATAACATAAATGTGTGTCTATATATGTATTGGACTGCCTTAAAACCCACATAAAGAAATGGACATGCAGAGAAGTAAACAGGATTCCAAGAGCCCAAGATGTTGGCAGAGACTGACTGTGTGTCTCTTGGCTTCATCCCATTAATATTAAAATAATCTTTTCTTGATGAAAACCTAATCAGGGAAGTGTTACTGTTAATCTGATTACAAGATAATTTTAAAGCATTTTCTCTGTCCTCCTACCCAGGCACCCCTTTTTGGCAGTAAACCTGTTGTGTTGGTTTCGTGCTCTGATGAGGGTTTTTCAGTGCCTATTTCATGTAACACCGTCATTTGAAACAGCAGTGAACTGTTATTCTCACACTTTATTTTAGACTGACGTGCAAGACAAAGGAAAACGTGGCAGCTGGGGAAGTGCTCCACAGCAGGTGGAGAACATGTTATTGTTAACTTCACAAAACAAAAATGCCTTTTGAAGTGTTCTCTGAAAGTCATACTCGCCCCCATTCAGAAAATGTTCTGTGTGTCATGCTTATCCTACTCAAAAAAAAAAAAAAAAAAAAAAGAGTAAAGAAGATTCATCACACTTATGCCAGCTTCTCCCTAGCTCTCTGAGAGTTGATGCATTTCACAAGTCGTGGGAATTGTTGTCAAAATATAGTAGCTGAAAAGATCCGCTACCTGCTGTGAAATATTCATGGGGAGCTCTCTTGCCAAAATTGTTCCCCCACCTTAGGTTCCAGGGCCGATGGAAAGCGATGGCAGCTGCCCAGCCAGCAGTTCTCCATCCTTCACTGGTACAACCAGGCTGTGTCAGAGAGAGCTGACTTCACACAGACATTCCTACCAAGAGCAATTAAGTGCCTGCAGTCACAGAACACCTTTGTTTTTTTAGGCGTAATATACAGCAATACTAAGATTTATTGTTTTTATGGAACACAAATGCACTTGAGAGGTTTAAAACAGGGTGACTTATACGTGTAAATCAGACAACCCTTGTCACGTTGTGAGGGTGAACAGATTTCTGTCCGAAGGACCTTGGCACTTTGCCATGAAGCTCAAGGCAGAGTGAGATGATCAGCAGGTTTTCTTGTTGCAAAAATAAAATACATTTTGGCATGTTTTTACTATTTTGCCCCCCTTCATTATACAGAATGTACTGTGCAATTGGAAAGAAATCTGCAGCTGATTAACGCGTGTTATCATTAAAACTGAAAGGGAAAGAGAAAAGGAAGGCCCAGGAGCTGTGTCTCTCAATTCCATTTCTCTGCAGGGAGTCACTGCCCCGTGGAGCAGAAGATAGCTTGTGGTGGGAGCAGAAGAGTGCAAAATGTGGTAACCCAGGGTATTTCCTTAAATAGACATGTCCTTACAAAGTCAGTATCTTACATGTATTTAGACTGAGGGAAAATAAGATGGATGAGAGGATATAATTAAAATCCTGGTGAATTTATCTTACATTCTGAGACTGACCTCAGTGCAGATGGGAGGGATGGACAACACCATGGGCACTGAAGTGTGTTGTCTGAGTGTAGTACTGCTTGTAGTGTGTGTTTTGGGAAGCAGCTGGGATTGTCAGGGTGAAACTCACACTGGCAAACCACTGCACTCTCGTGTGTGTGTTCCATTTGCCTATAGTGCAGAGTCTGGGTTGCCATCTGAAAACTCCTACTCAGTTTTATTCATGCTAGTTAACAAAAATTCTTTGGGTCACTTTTGATTACTTTTTATATTTGTTTGCTGTTTTAGACTAAGGAAAAGCAACTAAAAAATCCCTGTGAAATGTAAGCCAATTACATGCTACATGCTTCATTTTTAAATAATGGAGGGTGGCTGAAGTGCTCACTTCTTGGGCATGTGAACCTTTGCATACAGGCTGTTGGAACTGGGTGTGACATCAGAGGTACAGCCAGGAGTGCTGTGGTGGGCAGTTGGAGCTCCCTGTTGTGAGCACCAACAGTTCATGTGATGTGTTTGAAGTAGCTGGGACACCTTCTGCAGCAAAAACCTTCTCCTGGACAGAACGCTTCTAATTCATAGCAGAGCACTGTCCTGTTACTGGGACTCGTTCCCGACTTTTAGAAGACGACACGATGGGCTCATTGCACGCTGAGGGATTCTCTATGATTGTGGCCAGCTGGATGCCACCTGGATGCTTTTCCTCAGCGTCCTGTGTCTGCTGGCTCTGCCTGCTGAGCTCATCTGAGGTGCCCGCCACGCTTTTGGTCCATGGCTCCTGGTGCTCTTGTTTGGGGGTCCTGTTCCGCTCCTGCAAGCGCTCGTGTCTCCTGCGGCACAGGAGGTGCAGGCAGCCGTAGAGCAGCACCGCGGCGATGATGAGGAGCAGCACGCTGCTGGTGAGCCAGATGCCCAGGGCCAGCTCTTTCTTGGTGTTGCTGGCCGACGCTGGGTCTTGTTCCAGCGTGTTAAAAACTCGGCACTGGTCGCTGGAGGGGTTTGCGGACTGGCAGGTCACGCACATGATGTATGTCGTGAGGGGAGTCAGGTTTTCAACAACAAAGGAGGAGCGAGTGGTGGGCACCCTCTCTTCCCTCTGAAAGCTCTTTCTGGAGTAGCTGGATACCATGCTGTTCCAGTTAGGGTGATACATGATGCTGTAAAAGCTGTCGACACAACTGGCCATTTTCGGCCAAATTACCATCGCTGTGTTTCCTGTGATGTTTTGGATGGTTATTCCCATCAGGATGTTGCTTGGGACTTTTTTTTCTCTTGATGCTGATCTCCCTGTGAAAAGGGAAGGTGCTCTTTGGAGAAGCTGCAGCACTGAGGGTGTTGTTTGGATCTTAATCGTAGTGCTCTGTAATGTAGGAATGGCATTTGTTAGGAAAGTATGCTTTCGTGTTTGGTACTGCAGTGTAAAAATGGGGATGAAAGCTCATAAAGTTCAGTGTGTTTTAAAATGTGTATTTCTCTTCCAAGTGAAAGGGTAAACATAAACTTAGAGAAATTCAACCAGAGCTGCTGCCTGTACAAGTGACCAGTTATATCTTGAGAGGTGGTGAATTTATGCAGAATTTACAATCGGGGAATCACTTCCTTTTTTTTTTTTTCCCAGGTGATTGTAAAAAAATGCAGCAGTTGATTTTTTTTCTCTAGTCTGTGTATCTTGTATTTTATATTAAGTGACAAGAGGGGTTGGCAGGAGTGGATATTGAGGAATAAATGCCTCTACCATCCACAAGTCTTTATTTTTGCCAGTCACATCAGTTGAAGAACAAAGAGTATGTGGAAACATGACCATATATTATTTTGTCTCCAATATCTTACGTTAGTTTCTTATTCACAAGTTCATATAGGAACACCTTCTCTATGAAGACAACAGGCTGAGAGAATTTGGTCTGTTCAGCCTGGAGAAGAGAAGGCTCAGGGAGCTCTTACAGCACCTTCTGGTATCTAGATACAGCAATACAGCTGGAGAGGGGCTTTTTACACGGGCAGATATTGATAGGACAGGGAGGAATAACTTTAAGCTTAAAGAGGGTATATTTAAATTAGATATTACAAAGAAATTCTTTGCTGTGAGGGCAGGGAGACACTGGAATGGGTTGCCCAGGGAAACTGTGGAAGGTGTCCCTACCTGTGGCAGGGTTGTTTGACCTAGGTGATCTTTGAGGTCCCTTCCAAGCCAGACTGTTGTGTGATGCTGTGATACCCTCCATGTTTTGCTGTTAAGTTGCACATCTGTAGCCAGTGCAGCTCCGCTGCGGCAGCGGCTGTGAACGCTGTACATTGGTGCTATCAGTATCACAACATTTAGTCTCAGTGCTAGTCAGCCTCTTGGAAAAGCTTTGTCAAGCTTAGTGAAATGCAGCTTTCACTATAGCCTACCTTTGGATAAATAGTGGGGATTTAAAAAAATTACTAATGCTCTTTGCTGTTCTAACTAATTTTATGTAATCCCATAGTCTGACTGCCCTGAATTTATACTTGTCCTCGATTCAAATTAGAAAATCTGCCAGTATTTTGAGATTCTCAGTATGCGTAACCACTGTAAATAGTGAAAGGAAAACATCTCTTTTCTGCAATTTCTCTAAACACATCTATTAAAGAATATATAATAAAAACCAGTGGCTATTTTCATTTGTTTGGCTTGGGTTTTATGCTTTTACTGTTGTGATGGTAACTTTTGAAAAAGAGCTTACCTCAGCAATTTAATCTGGTTCCTTACTTTGATTGTCAGTTTCCAGTGGCACTTATGGAAGTTTTTTTCCACTTTGAAAGTTTCTCACTTTTTTTGTGACTATAAATGCCCATGACAGTAACACTTTGTCATTGTTTATGACTTTGTTGTGAAAATTAAATCTAATTTTTTTTTTTTAAGATGAAGTTTAAAATGTTACATTTTGCTGGCTAAATAACAACTAATTATTGAAAATCCTCCTTAGAAAGAAAGCTTGTGAGATTTGCATATAACATATTCTGAAATTATGCTGTAATATTTGTATTTTATACTAGATAGGAGACTGGGAAAATGTATAATTTTTGGGATATTTTTTAGTGGGATTTAGATAGTGACACTTCATTAATAGTAAGAATTCTGTGCCTGTTTATATATGAAAAATGTTGCTCAAGGCTTTTGGATTTATACTTACTTGGAAGTGGGAAGAAAAACATGTATGTTTATTTTCATGACAATGTAAAACCATGGATATGACTGATCTGAGTAGATGCTGCTTTTTAAGTTCTGTGGTAAATGCACCCTTTTTAATACAGCAACAATATAAAGGAACTGAGTTTGCTATCAGATAAACTTACCAAACAGACACATTTTGGCATGTACCCAACTACTGCAGATATTAAAATAGGGTGATTAGTGAGATCAGAGCTTTTACTTGCTCAGTTACCTTCTCTTTAGCTGGTAGATCCCTATTACTTAAAATGATAATCTATTTTTTTAATAGAACACTTTTTAACACAGCCTAGGAACAATGATTTCAACAGTTTAATCCTCATAGCATTTTGTAAGTAGAATGAACTATAATTAAATAACAATAATACATTTCTATTGTTACAAAGCATCAGATATTAGAAAACACACAATTACTGACATGTAAATGTTTGCAAAAGCCATCTGATGTTTTATGGATCATAAAGTCAGTACTTACCGTCGCTCCCTGACGGAAATTCCAGAACAGAATTTCTTTATGGTGATGCTGCTGTGAAAATGTTACAAACACCAAATTTTTTGTATCTCTTTCTACATGAATTATTTCCTGACTGATCTCTGTTTGCCAGTTGGCTTTTTCTTCTCCTCAGATTCTCTGGACTGAATTCTCATTGCTTGATGATTTCAGGTTTTTCCTCCGATGCTGCTGGTGGCATGGTTTCTTTGTCTCTTCCACTTAAATTCCTGCAAGAGCACATCTTGTCTAAAGATGCTGTTGCCTTGCTTTTCGAAGACCACAGAGGAGTAGAAAATAATGTCTTTTCCCCCCTCTCTTGCTTGACTCCCCTTGGCAGTATGCTGCCTGAGCATCCCTGTTATATACTCGTGTGTGGACCAGTGATGCTGTGAGTGATTAATGTTAGCACTTTGATGACATCAGCAACTAACAACTCTCTTTTTTTTTTTAATTTAAGTAGGGGAGGGAGCAAGTATAGCTTATAATGAACAGCAACTTCCCTTCCCTCTCTTTCTACCTCCACCCCCCTCTAGTTAATGGTTTATTCCCCAAGGATTTTATGCTTTTGTGTCTCACTGTGGGGGGGAAGTGGTGTTGTGTGTAATGTTGCTCTCTAAATTCATTGTTACAGTTTAGAAAGATCCAATAATCCAATGTTTACAGGTGGACTGTAAATTTTAGGTACTTCCCCATGAGGTTTACACAAAAGATGTATTTTTAGATTGGCTGGCTTCTTATTGTTATGTATTGGCAAGTTTTTAAAATACCAAAATCATATTTTTAGGGCTTGTTTTTCTATGACAAATTCCTGCTGTGTGAAGAGGGGTTCCCTCCCCTTAACCTCATGGCAGCAAAAGGCTTTAACCCACTAAAATAAAATTCTCCTTGTGCTGTATCTGAAATAGATAGTTCTGACATGCTTGTTGTAGGACACCTACCTAATTGGAAACATCAAAAACAAAATAATGAAATCTCGTCTTTTAGGGGCAATTGTATAAATCCTTAGTTTATCAGGACATTCATCTGCACATATGTTCTTAGGGTTTTACCAGTTCTCTCTGCTGTCTTTGCCCAGACCTCATTTTTATATGCAGAAAGCTATGGAAATGCACAGGCTGTACTGGAGGGACACAGCTTTAGGCTCTCCCCTGGTGGGACACATTTGGAGTTTGGCCTTTTAGCCAGCTCTGATGTAACAGCAGGACTGTGTTATGTACTAGGATTATAATAGTTATCCAAGTGCCTATTTTAGCTTGTATCCAGAATTTTTAAATTTCTAAGACATCAGTTGGAAACTGGTGTTTATATAGAGACACACAACATAAATAAAAATATGCATATTCTATCCTGATTGCTTCAAAGGATGATTTTAAAGTCCTTTTATGAGAATAAAATCCTTCAAGAGCTTGGTAGAGTTTTCTGACTTGAATTCCAAGTAGCTTAATGACGTGTATTTACAATATCTGGTGTTGACTTGCATGGATAGTTAGGGCAGGATCTGCATGGAAGGGAATGTTCTTCCTGGAAAATCTGTTACAGCTGTGTGTGAAGTCAAAAGTTTAACAGCATACTGTTTTCCATGTGTATATTAGAGCGAATGAAACTTCAAAAAATGAAAGGAAACACAACAGTCCCTTCTGTAAGGAAGGTTGCTGCTGAAATTCAGTTTCAGGGTATTAGGAGAACAACTCACTTGCAGAAATGGAGGATGCTAAATTAGCCAACCCTCTCTAATCTGCAGCTTCAGCAAATAGTTCCTAAGTCCCCACATCACATCAGTCTGTACAGCTGTGTTCACTTTCATAGAAATATGACTATGGCAAAGCACCTGGCCCCATTTATACAAGTCTTGAAGAATTTCCATGAGGTTACATCCCAGACTTAGATTTGCTTTGATCTTGTGTACAGTGAAAGGGTTTGAAAAAGAAAGAGCCTTATTAATTAGTTGCAGAGAGCAGTTACTGCAGAAGACTTTTTTTTTTGTAGTTGAGTACTCAGAGACTTAAAACACCTATGAACAGAAAATTGAAGTAATTTCTTTCAAGATGTTTTGCTCATAAAATGGAAGATAAAGGAATAGAAGCTGTGCTTTAAATTCAGAGACCTGGACGTGACATTGACTACTTTTACCCTTTTATGCTTGTGCAAATAGAAAATTACAAAAGAGAAAGTGTTTGTGGCTTTATAAATGATAAATGGAAGACCTCTGCTTGAAAAAAGTGCTCACAAATTTGTATTGGTAATAGAGAGATTTTTGTTGAAGTTCCTGCCTTAAGAGAAACTGTGTATTTAAACCTCATTCAGAGACAGTGAGATACAAAGTTTTTATTTCAGTTTTAGTGTGCTTTAAAATGGCATTTAAATTACATTCTTATTGAGATACAGGCAGACAAAATTTTCATTGATTGTATACCTGTTTTCTTGTTTTAGGCGTTGAATTTGGCATATTCCAGCATTTACAGCAACTACAGGAACTTTGTTGGTCCCCCTCACTTTAAAGTCATCTGTAGACTTCTTGGCTACCAGGGCATTGCTGTGGTGATGGAGGAGCTGCTGAAAGTTGTCAAGAGCCTGGTATGCTAATTGTCTTTATTTTTCTGCTAGTCCAAATGGTTTCTTGTACAAAATGTCTCAGGTAAAACAAAGTGAAATTGAGATCCTGGATGTGGTTGACAGTACTCAATGTCTTGTGTGAGCAAGAGAAAGAAGTACCTTGGTGCCCTGAGCAGTGTTTTCAAAACTTTGCATTCTTCATTGGAGATTAATTCAATTTGTGGTGACCTGAGCTGTTAGGGCCTAGGTAGGCTCTGGAAAAGTATGAGTATTTTAAATTAGTTGATTTCAACTTAAAGACCATACTGTACATTCACTGCCTTGATATTTTTTGAGAACAGCTGTAGTGTGCTTTCTGCCTGGCACCTAATTTCAGAGCTATCATTAATGACATCACTGATAGATGACTCCTTAAAAACAGGAGTTTAACCTCTATGCTTGATTAGCAGTGATGCACAGGCCAGTTTTGGAGACATTATCCACACAGCCTGGGTATCCTGTATTGGAAAGGGCCTTCCTGGTAACTGGGAGGAGGTTGAGGCCCTGGCTATATATACAGCCATAGTGCATTGCAGTTAATTTAAGCCAAAGAAATTATATTTTCCTCCCTGTTGCTTGTAGGAGCATGCTGCCAAAATAATCCAACTGTACCAGAGAAAGCTGTGGTATTCATAATCACACTTCAGGCACTTGACACATTTGGCAGTTTGTTTAAAGTAATTCCCACAATGTTCTAACCACGTTTTTGATGTCCTAGAAAGGCTGAATCCTGCTTGCAAAGGTGCTGTAATTTAATCTAAAGGGAAAGAGGAAAATACATTTTTCAGGGTTTGAGTGTCAAGTATTGGTTTGATGTGTTTTATGAGAGGGGATTTTTTACAGCTTAGTGGTAAATTGTCTCAATTCATTAAAAATGACATTGAGCACTTGGTCACTTATAAAAAAGGTTAAAATACCTAGGGGAGGGTATCCTGCCAATGCCTGATGCGGATGCTCAGATGTCGGGGGACAGATAAGGGAGAGGTGTCCAGTGGTAGGAAGAGAGGCTGACCGGAGACTGGGACTGGTATGTCCAGAAGAACCAGTTTGGGCTGTTCCAGCCATTCCTAATCATAAGGCCTTTTTTCATGTTGCTTTTGAACACATTCAGATGCTTTTTGAATGGTTTTGAAAGCATTCAAATGCAACTTTTAAACCAAAAACCTAAAAGTTAGTTAGACAGTAAAGAGTCTGTAAGAGAAAAACCTGTTTTCCTCTTTTTTACCTTCCTGGCCTTAGCTGTTGTGCCACTCTTTTTGTAGCAAAGATGGCTAATGCCATGTGAACTCTTTAAATTTGGAAAAGTTGCCTTTTTAAAGATGATGGCTGGCAGAAATAAGTGCAATATTTTTAGACCTGCTTCAGTTCATGTATAGTTTGAATGCAGTTTGTTGAAAAGTTTTGTAGTTCAACAGCACTGACATGTTTACATACATCTGTTTTCTCCTAGTTACAAGGGACCATTCTTCAGTATGTCAAGACCCTAATGGAAGTGATGCCTAAGATCTGTAGGTTACCAAGACATGAGTATGGCTCTCCAGGTTAGTTTGTGTTTGATGTTACCTTAGCAGCCTTAATAAGATGATACTAACTGCTATGTTCTGAATCTTGTATATCTGTCTTTCCCTCCCTCCCTCCTTTTTCTCCTGATAATCAATTTTTAACCTGGCTTTGGTTTTTTGTTTCTTTTTTTTTCCCCCATAAAAAGAATCATTGAATGCTATGCTTTTTGAAAGTACTTAATGAAGTTTTAAAACTTCTGTATGTAGGGCAAAAAGTGACAATCTGTATAGAGACATTCTTATGACACAATTGATCTTCAGCTGGGATGTCCACAATAGTTTCTGTTTCTTATCTTTCTCATAAGGGTGTTGAGCTTTTGCCTCAGCAAGTTAGCCACTCACATTTTTTCTGTTTAAATGTCTAATTTAGATAATCCAGTTCTCTGGAACAGCCTCTATTCCCTTTTCCTTTGCCCTCACCAAATGCAAGATAAAAGGAGTGATACTGCTGGGAGGTAAACTGGTCCTGCTAGAATAGTTATAGCTGAGGCTTGTGTGGGGTGCATCTTAGCCTTTCAACAGGAGGTGTGACAGTTGCAGAAGAAGAAATGGCATTGAAAGCTGCTTGCCACTATGGAGAAATAATTGGCTAATTAGTATTTATCACATTGTTCACTGAAATTCTGAATCTGCTTTCCCCTTCAAAATATTCCTCCTTCACAACTTCTAATTAACACAAATTAGTCCTTCCATGTGCCACCCACCTCCTGAGTTTATTTTTCCAGAGTCACTTAGTTTTATTAAATGCCACTCCAACTGGAATGAGGTTGGGTTTTTTCTGCTTCCCACAGCTTGCTTGACGTTCATTACCAATGTTAAACGAAATTGAGGTCTTACTAAGTGTTTCCTTCCTGTTTTTCTCCCTGGAGCATAGAAATGGATGAATCATGGTAGTTAGGAGTATAAAAATAATCTCTCTGAGGCTTTCAGCCATTCATTAAGGTCTGACCGCAAAAGCAGTAGGTATTCTCAAATACAGATAATGCATCACCAGGATCTGTGATGCTACAGGTGACATCAGGAAGCTTGCCAGAAATCCTCACCTGTAAGGGCTAAGTATTTGTCCTTTATATAAGGAGAAACCTTTCTGCTAAGGTTGAAAGACAATCCATCCTGTAGGAAAGGCAGAACTTTACTGGTGCAATGGTAACAAACTATTTTGACCTCATATTTACTCTTCCAAAAGAAACACCATTTGTTTGAATGCTTTCTGTACCAAGAGATCAAAGCAGTCCTTGGTTTTACAATGGAATATCATACTTAGTTTTAGAATTGGACTGGATCTCAAAACCCCATCTGATCCTCTGCTCCTTTACTGCCCCTGTTCTTGTCAGGTTTTGTCCTAACACATGTAGTGTTCCTGTTCAGAACTATTTCTAGCAGAGGACACATAATAACCCCCTGGAGAGTCTCTTCCAAGAAATGCAGAGACAGCTTTTATAGCAATGTTATGCTGTCTTTCCCTTTTCAAGACAGAAGAGGCTTGTGGAAGATCAGGACACCTCCATTGCTCTCTCACATCAGGGAAAAGCTGCCCCGTGCTCTCTGACACCTCCCCATCATGGAGCTGTGTGCCCTTGGAACAGGCTGATAAAGGAAAATGTTCTCTGTGATGAGGATGTGCAGTAGATTTTAGCCTTCATCAGAACTGCCAGACTGCAGAAGGGCAGGCTCAAAGCATGCTTCCTTTGAGTCACTGTCCTCTCATTTCTGTGCTAAATTCTCCTCCTCAGCAGCCTTTGCCACACCTTGTTTATGTGTTTTGTCACAGAAAATGCAAGCCAATACACACCAACTGTTATCTGTTCTCTCCTCTGCCTCCAAAAGCTTCCTTAGAAGTTGTTAGTTGTAGTAGTAAGCCTGAGTGCTGTGGGCTATGTCTGTGTACTGCTTCTGTTATTTCATAATGAATCATTTAATAACTTCTTTATAACTGGCACAACCTACATATACAGACCAAAGCTGTGATTCCAGTCTTTAGATGAAGTATGTAGATTCTCATCTATCTTGAGGTAACATGCATTTATTAATTCAGAATTAATTTCCTGAGTCCATTCTCCATGTGCAAAGTGATTTAAGCACACTCAGTAAGTAAGCATCTAGCTCTTTCATGTACTTCAGACTTTTCAGTTGGAGAGTTTTGTTTGGACTTTGCTGATTGCAATTCCTTGGCCCCTACATAATCAGCCTTCTAGACTTGTGGATTTCTAAATGGTGATTTATTGCTGCTAAAAGGAGCAGGGTACAGACAGTGGCATCAGAGTTGTTCAGGACTCCTCTTTGCCAATGGGTTTGTTTCCATAGTTACAGTCTAAAGCAGTGGGGAACTTGTTCATCTTGTAGTCATAAAAATATTTGTCTAAAAATACATTAAGCATAAGGATTTTTAAAGGGACCTTTTAAAGTTGCTAAAGCTCTTAAAGGAGTATTTGCCTTGTGAGAGTTTAAGCCTGAAACTTCATCTTGGAGGTAATATTTTCTTCAGCTATTTTTTGAGTACTTGAACGTGTCATTTCTGCTTTTAATGAATGAGTATCCTGCCACTCTGAAGCGCCACTGAATACCATGAGGAAAAGTAGTTTGTCAGCTCTGCTGTGATATGAGGCTTTTGTCACAGGTATACCACCCCTCCAAAATAAACCTTTTTAAAAGATCAGTGACCTTAGCAAGATACAAACTTCATGAGAAAGTAGCCAAATTGTGTATTTTTTCCTAAAAGTAACATTTCCATGTTTCTTCTTTAAAAAAAAAAATGTAACAAAATCAAACCAAAGAAAGAGAACACTCAAAGCTGGTGCAGGGCAAAGCACTTGTTGTCCCAGGCCATGACCTCTTGAAATCCCACCAGTTGGCATGGCAGTCTGGGGAAGCCCTCCAAAGCCCTGTGCCACTGGCAGCTGTGTTCCCATCTCTCCCTGGGCTGATTGTATTGCTGGCAACACTTTGGGAGCTGTTTCTGCACAGCAGACTGGCAAAAAAGAGTCTTTTTCTGGAGTATTTCAGGTCAGAGTCTAATAGGAACTGGAGCAAGCCTGGGCTGGGAAGCTTGGGGAAGGGCAGCAGTGGCTGGAGGCTACGAGGGAAGCATCACTTGGGGCATAGCAGAAGGGTTTACAATTCTACCTGTTATCCCAGGGTTTTGATCAAACTCAGATGAGGAGAATAATTCAAGTGAGGGCACAATGGCTTCAGTCTGCATTGGATGAAGGAAATGTGTTCATTGGTCTTCCTGAGACCTGTCCAGTGGAGAAAGGTTTGGGAAGGCATCACAGACTCTGTGAAGGAATTTAGGGGAAACCCAGATCACCTTGATGATTTTAAGAGGACATTAAGAATTCATTAGGTATGCAGAACAATGGAATATTTCTTTGTAGCAAAATAAACACAGTGCACAGGCTCCATGGTCATAATTCCTGGATACGTGTATGTGCTTAAACCTGATGAATATTTCCACTGAAGGGAATGAATAGCAGCACTGTTGATATGCAGAGTAAACAATGTCTCTTGTAAGCCAAAGAAGTATTTGGATGCAGCATTTGAAGGTGTCTATGAAAGCAAACATAAACTAATTCATTATAGGTCATTATAGCACCCAGTTTCTTGGGAGCAGCTTTGCTATTGCAGATTAATAGATTTTATTTGATAATAGTCAAGTCAGTTCTTTGCAGAAAATAACCTAAAACACAACTAGACCAAGAATTATAATCAAGATCCAGTTTGTTTGTAGTCAGAAATTCAGTTTTAGAATTAATAGCTCACTTTTGTCCTAATCTTTTAGGTACCAGAATTGCTACAAGCTCTGGAACATGTTTGGTTTCAGTCTGTAGGTGTGAATTGAGAAATGAAAGGTGACCAAAGTGAAGGAATCCAACCAGCTTTGAGTTGCATGTGTTGATTTGCTCTGACTTCCTAAATTAATCAGTATACAGACTGCACAGCTGAAACTTGGCATCTGCTGTTTGAGTGCTGTTGAGATAGGATTTTGGAAGCAGAGAGGGAACCTAATCCTTTACTAATCTTCTGTACTTTACTGGATCTATTCTATATCAACAGTCTTTGCTTCTGTTGAGATCTGTGTAAATCAGAAACTGGGATTATATAATCAATTATTGTGACACCTAATGTCGTCCCATCTGCAGGAATAGAGGGATTTAATTAAAACTGCTTTCTTGGAGAGGAGGAGCAAAAAACCTTGATTCATTTACCTTGCAAAGTTCTGTGTACGTAACTAATTCAGTAACTTATGAATTCCACCCACAAACAGAATTAGAGGGAGAAGGAAGGTTGCAGGTAATTAAATGAAATTAACTTTCCTAAGAGACTTGTTCTTTTTCCAGGGCTTTAATAGGCATGCATAGTCTTTCATAAAGATACACTTCTCTGTACTGTGCACAGAAGTGTAATTTGGAATGGCATTGCTCAAACATTAGTGAAAACATGATGATGTATTTCTGCCACAGGACTCCACTGGGGAGCAGATTATCAGAAATAGCCTGTGTAGCTCTGTAAACTTTCTTCTGTTTTGCTGGTAAATCAAGCTCTTGTTCTGAAGGAAAGAAGTACAATAATGATGGCAGCATTTGGAACACCTGCATGCTAAATACTGTCTGTCAGATTTTCAAAATAATATCACAATTTGTTCATTAATGGGTGTGCGTATTTATATATCTGTAAATGGAGACTGGGGCTTTGGGGGAAGCAATAAGGAACTTTGTTAAGAACTTTGAGGGGAGCTCTGTCACCTGGAGTGACTGTAAAACACAGTAAGTAATTTTTATGGTATTTCAAGCCTCTTTGACTTTCACTATCCTGCTGCTTTTGGGCAGACTTAATGTCTTATTTCGGTTTCAGTCACAATTTCAGTATGAGTCTCTTGTTTCTGTCACCATGTGAGAAACAGTGGAGTGTGCTGGTTTCTCTCTGTGCCATCCTGCTCCTTTACATTTGCTTAAGGTAACATGGGTTATTCTCAGGATTTCACTGCCCATGAAGAAATATTTATCTTCTTTCCAGATGTCAGTCTTTTTTTTCTGAAACTCTCCACGAGATCCACAGGCTGGGTAGGGGATTGAGTGGAGTCTGAAGACCCTACTCTTTTCCACCCCTGTCATGACCAATGGTTGTTTCCATGTTGCAGCAGCAGAATCTTCCTTGCTGTTCTGCTCAGCTCCTGTTTCTCACCAAGCTGCTCCCCACCCACCCCACAAGCAAAGGGAAGATCATGTCCATGGCCATGCATGTCACCAATATTCTGTTTACTCAGTGCTTTCTCTCTGTGGTGACACTGTGGAGAAGTCTACAGTTCCTCATGGTGTTTCAGGGAGTCTTCCAGGCCTTCTGTTGGTTCACCATCCATCTCTGTGTATGTGGCACAGATCATAAGACCAGAAACATTTGTAGATGTTCTAGTTTGATTTCCTCTATGGCACACACTTTGTCTGCAGAAAGTCTTGGAATGAGGAAAGTATTTGATTTCTTGCAGTTCATCCTTAGAAGATGTTTATTTCTAGATGTGAAAATCCTTTCATCAACAAGCACAAAAGAAATACTAGGGTGTGTAACTAAAACACATTGGAGATTTGTGATAAAGCTGATTTCAATTCTCTAACTTTGCATTTTCTTCCTAGCATCAAAAACTTTTGGGGAAAAATTTTCAACCTTTTCAGTCTCATCTTTAAAATGGGAATCCCAGTATTCAGCACTGCAGCATCCCATTGCCATGGTGGCCAGGTGTGTTTAAATGACAAACACAAGTGTTCACTGCTCCTCACAGCCCTGGGGACTGTGACTGGCTGGCATCCTGCAGAGTTCAATCAACACTGACAGCCTTTCCCACAGCTTTTCCATTCCACAGTCCAGCATTGTGGGGAGGTGGGAATTGGTGATGTGCTGGCATTGTTTGCTTTTTAGCTGGCTGTAAATGTGTTACCTTGGAATAAATTAAGCTCAGCAAGCATTCACTATGTCTAACCCTTCTCCATCAGTTTTTCAGTTCTGTTTTTCTCTCAAGGCACTAAAGTACCAAAGTTAGGTCTGAAATTCACCTCCAGTGAATACACGTGGAAACACTCATTTGCTGTTCATCTTCTATTGACAAACAGTTCTTTGAGATGTAACAGAGCCAGCCATGCATCCCCTCATCATGCACTTTACTGCTGTTTTGTGTTACTAATTTTAATGATATGAGGCTTTCTGTAGAAGTGTGTGGATTACCTATGTAATTGTTTCCTTCACTGTATGTTTTCAAGTTCCTCTGCTGAATTTGAGGAATTTCCTTGGAAGAGATATGCTGCAGGCTGGATTTCATGTTTGTGTGCTCTCTCCAGCCATTGTCTCACTGGGTAGATAGCCAAGTATGATCTCCTGCATGGGAAGTGTTCATCAGTTGTGTCAAAGGAGCTCATGGGAAGGTGCTGAAGGGCATCTGTGTTCTCTTTCCTTGTATTCTCTCAATTGCTTTAGATGCAGTTGGGTGGAGATTTATCTGGCTTGATTCAGTGTAATGGAAATTAGTTGCCATGTGCAGCATGCAATTTGAAAGCTTTTTATATGATGCATTTTCTTCTCACTCAAGTGTTTTGGTGGCTTTTTAGAAGGGACAGGCTTATGCAGAAAGATGGAGAAATGCTGCTAAGAATTAACTTGTAAAAAGCTGAAGAGCTGTCTGACTACTGTAGTTCTCTGCTCTTCCTTTCCCATCCTGCACATGGCTTTAACCTCTGAAAGGTAACCAGACTGGGTCTCTGCAGAAGCTGCTGAGCCAGTGGTTTCCTGGGCTTCTCTCTAACCAAGGGACTGTGCAGCCTTTCTGGGGGTGGGGGGCAAGGAGCTGGAAGTCCACCAGCATGTTACACATCACCGTTTAGGAGAAGTCTGATGGAAAAGACGCATGTTTATGTAAACTCTGTGGGTTTGAAAATAATAAATTTAGCTGGTTTTTAACAGCTTTTGCAAAACTTTGACAGAAACTGTGTTCTGGTTGTGCTTATCAGCAGGATCTGGTGTACCCTTGCCTGCAGAGCTTGACTTGTGATCTCTGAATTTGCTTTGAGAGGTCACAGATCACCTCTGGCCCCTTGGCACTGTCAGAGTTGTAGCCTTTCTATAAGTTATAGCCTTACACCACCCTTCTTCCCTGTATCTGATCTCTCTGCTCCTTGCTGGCTCCATGAAAATAGCAGCTGTGAATTGAGTGTGTCAGTGGTGCAGCAGGTTGGGGAACAGTGGCTGGAACAGGACTTAAAGCAGATGAGAGCTCCAATCTCTCTTCCTGCTCCTGGGTATTTTTTTCTTACCTCTTATACTGTCTCCCTTTTCCAGGAGTGAAAAGTTAGGCACTCCACTTTGCATGATTTATCCAGTTAAAAAGGTCAGTGCACTGGCTTAACACTTCATAATCTCTGAGTTTTAATGCATTTAAATACTGCTCCTTTCAGTTTCCTCTAGGCTGTGCATCTGGAGATGAAATCTCATGTGCTGATTCATGGAGAGGGAACTCTAAACCTGCACCCTTAGTTATTTGTATTCTAAAACAGTGTATGGATGCACATTTGTGCAACCTTTGAATAGACAAATTGGTTAGAAAAGGGCTGTTGAAGCAGGAATTGAAATGAATCCTGATCTCTATGACTCATATTCACATGGCCAGTATCTTTTGTCTGCTTTCCTGAGGTAACAGTGTGCCTGTGTGTTCATCACTACATTTTGTTCTGGCTCCTGAGACTTTTTTTTTGCTTCTCTTCTGATTTCAGGTATCTTGGAGTTTTTTCACCATCAGTTGAAGGACATTGTTGAATATGCAGAACTGAAGACTGTCTGCTTCCAGAATTTACGGGAAGTGGGGAATGCTGTCCTGTTTTGCCTCCTCATTGAACAGAGTCTGGTAGGTGCCTGCTGTGCTAGTTCAAAATCCATCTGTCTCTCAAAATGTACTCTCATATTTTTGTTACTGACGTCATCAATAACAAGGTTGAAATCTGTGAATTTGCTGTTACTGATGGGCAGATGGGGAGGAACAGTTCCCTGCACTCATCTCTTACAGTCTCACAGGGGCTTTCATGTCTGTTAAATACAGAGATGCCTGAATTTGCTGGGTGAGAGACGTTGCCTCTTGCATGGTGCCTGAGGATCTGACATCGCAATCTTCACCATAAATCATTATCACTTATGGCACTCCTGCAGCCCATCACACTGTGCCATTGTTTATGTCAGCAAGTTGTGCATCTGGTACTGCTGTATTCCTTTCCTTTCCATTCCTGTTGAAGTCTGAAACATCACAAGGTTAACGTCCTCCTTGCTGCCTGGATGGCTGACAGTGGTGCAGGAGTTCACTCATCTGTCCTAGCTTGAACAAAACTGTGAAACATGTCAGTCTTTCAGCTGCTTCTGATATATCTAGAGTCTGTCTTACACTGTGTAAACCTGCCCATGGCTGAGGTCACAGTGCTACAATTGATCTTTATCCCTACCTCCAGTTTTCTTTTCCCACCCTTCTCTGTGTTATTACTACTCGCTGTTCACACAAGATGCCCAGACCTGTAATTTCTTTGTTTTCAATGCTTTTGGGTGCTCACAGAGGAAAGGTGGGCATTGATAATGGATCAGAACAGCAACAGGTGTGCTGGCTTCCCTTTCTTTACCTGCATGGTGTTGTTGAATGTTGGGTGGAGGGGTCTCTTCCTGCTGTGCATGCAGGCACCCTGCCCAGGCTGCTCATGCAGGCTCACGGTGCTGCTGAGGTTGGGCAGCACGCAGAGATCTTTGCTGACTGCAAAGCAGCCACGTCATTTCCTCAGCAAGCTGGCTGGGGGCCTGCTGTTGGACAAAAATAAACCCTCAAGGAAGGCTTCTCTAGGGTGTATTGAAGCTGTCAGTGTTAGATAAGGTAACGGAGATGCGCTGTTCCTCAGGGCTCCTGCTCATGGTGTTAGAGGATCCCTCCCTCACCGTGGAGAGGAATTGTAGGGCAGGGGACACGCAGCAAACCTCTAGGCAATAATGGCACAGCTGAAACAGAATGAGAAGCTGGGTTACTTTGGGTTCAGGCTGAGTGGGTGAGTGGTGAAAGGCCAGGCAGGCAAGGGTCACTCCCTCCTGGGAGGATGGAGGGTGTACCAGAGTGACACCAGCATGGAGGTGCCTTCTTTCGGACACCACCCAGGTTACCCTTTCCAGTCATATACCTGTGCTCGCTGTCTCTCCTCTTGTTTTTGTCCTCAGTCAGGCCCCCATGTCCTGTCATGTATTTCAGTATTTTTCCATTGTGGTAATCCCTCATAACTAATCTAGATTTTAGCACAGTGCAAAATGTAATTCTGAGTATATCTGTGGTAGGGGGTGGGTCTCTTGCATTTCCCTGGTTGACATCAAGGAATTAGAAAAGGAGCTGGAAAAGGCACATGAGCCCCAGCTCCCTAGCCTTGCTAAGAGTATGGATGATGACCAACTTTTCTAATATTAGTGTTGAGGGATTACAAATTAGTAGGGTCTCTGTTTCAAGAATGAGGAGAGGGTTGTAGCAAAGTCATGCATCTGCTTCTGGTCATCTCTGCATTTTCCCTGTGTGTACGCACAGGAGCAAAGAAACAGGAGACATCTGTCTTCCTTTCCCCTGTTCCTAAAGATGTAAAATACTTCCTAAGACATGGTTCTCTGCTGTTGTCATATGTCTCAGCCTGCCTGGCAGGGACATGCTCCCACCATAAGCTCCCATTAGGATAATGGGTTGTTGCTCTGATAAAAATAACCAAGCAGTGAGTCATCTTCTTCCCCTTTTTGTGCGTGTAGGAGCTGTCTGCCACTTTCCCACCGAAATTACTCTTTCTGCATTAGTTTATTTAATAAATACCCTTTATGAACTGCCAGCTGAGGGTGGGAGGGGAGTTGCTGGCGTTTATTCGGGAGTTCAGAGTAAGCTGGTGCAGTGAGGGGGTCTTTGGGAGCGCTCCCCGGGAGCGCAGGGCTGGGAGCGCTCCCTGCCGCGCTGGCAGAGCCCGGCTGCCCTCTGCTGTTCCTGCAGCGCCATCGGCTGCCTTTGGAATCCCCTCGTGGGGCTCTGGGGTTGTTTGGGGATTGATGCTTCTGCCCTAAATGCCTCTCTTTTTCTTTTTGTCCCAGTCTCTAGAGGAAGTGTGTGACCTGCTGCACGCAGCGCCATTCCAAAACATCCTGCCCAGGGTTCACGTCAAAGGTATGGGCAAAGTGAAAATACCTTCCTTGGGTAATGCTTTCCCCTTTCCCTTCCTGCTGCTGTGCTTTCAGTAAACACCTCCAGCCACCCTTTACCACAGTGCTGGTAATTACAGGACAGAGGTAGCAGATCCAGGCCTGTTTGCCTGGCTGAGAAAACAAATGTTTCCTGGCCATGCTCTGTGCAAATTACAAGGGGAAGAGGAGGAATGTCGTGATGCCTCTGTACAAATTACAAGGGGAAAAGCAGGATGGATGCCCAGGGCAGTATTGTCCTGCTTTGTGGATATAGTGAGAGGCTTTTTTGAAGCTGCTGTTTAACTGATAGAATTGTCAGTTAAATGGTGTGTAGGGAGTCTGTCAGCAAGTAAGTAAATAAAGGTGGTCCCTGTAGATTTTTCACTTCCTTTTCACTAAGCTGAGTATGCAGTAATGAATATTTGCAGGATTGCTTCCTATGGTATCTGCTCTCCTCATCTTTCATCATCAGAAAGCGAGCTGTCCCCCCTCCCCTTTGCCTTCTCTTCTTTCTGTGTTTCTCCTCTGTCTCCTTTCTTTTTCATTTCTTACTGCTGGAGCAGCTGATTTGTTCTGCTTGGAGAAATCCCATCAGCTACAAAACTCTGAGAATATTTCCAAGCTCACAGTAGCTACTTGCATCTCTGCATAAAACTAACCAGACCCTTGTAAACAGTATTTTCCCATTTGCCAGAGATCATTTCCTGCTTGCCAGTGTTGAGGAAGTGCCAGCTGCTTTTTAGCCTTGCTATACCCAAGATTCCATCCTCATTTTACCTCACCTTCTAGAGATAAACATTTTATGCATAAAGACAACTTAGTACAAGTGAGGGTCAAATATTTTGGCAGCAGCAGCATAGCAGAGCCTTATATTCTTCCTTGAATTTAGTTAATTAGATGTACTCTACTACAAATCCTTCTTTCTGTTTGCACATGTAATGTAGCATTTTAAAATATGTGTGTATTTCTCTAAAAGTGCATTGAAGATTAAACAGCTATTTAATACTTAAATTGCCTAAAAAGAACACAGTTTTCTTCCTTACTGGATAAAGATTGTGTTAAAATAAGAATTTTCTTGGTTAATTGCAATTTATGATTGCTCTCTTCACTTTTTTTTCTTTTTCTTCCAGAGGGTGAAAGACTTGATGCTAAAATGAAGCGATTGGAATCAAAATATGCTTCACTACATTTAGTTCCTCTCATTGAAAGACTTGGCACACCCCAGGTAATCTTTCTCATTTGTGTCAGAGGCAATTCAAGACATTTCTGAGCACCAGAAAGCCTGTCCTAATAGCTCTGTCAGAACTTCAACCTGCACATTCAGCTTGTTCACACAAATGATTTTTATTTAGATCCATGAGTTTGGTAAAGCTGTTAAAGCTTAGAAGTTTAAAACATTTGACACTGGGGCACAAGTGATGCATTTAGGGGAAAATGCTAATTGGTATTTATGTTTACCATGGGGTACCCTCCCAGTGTAAGGTCCAGCCTGGGAGCTCCTCCTGAAATTCCACCAAAAGCAATCAGTTTTCCTGTGCACATGTATATATATTTTTTAAACATTTTGTCACTCAGCCACTTAGAAAGTCTTGGAAATGAGCTGTCATTTGAGTTGAGCTCTCCTGGAAGCAAGGACCAAAGAGAACATTCTTGAACTGCCTTTTCAGCTTCAGCACTGTTCCCCTTTCTCCTGGTGTGAGTGTGCACTAATCCCCTGCTAATCTTAGCAGTTTGCTAATGGTTGAGATGTGAATAGTAGAAAGTAAGGGCAGAATGCCCTGAAGCAGAGTTCAGACTGCTTTTGTCATCATAGGTGCTGCAGTTCAGTAGGTGCTGCTGCACTAGGAGAGAGCTGTGTGATGGCACAAGCAGGGACAGGCACAGGCAGCATTGCCTCCTATGGATTTTGCCTGAGCCTGTTGGTGTTCCTCTTTGGAGCTTTCTCATCTCTAACTGCAGCAGCTGAGGGAGGTGTGCAGGACAGCGTACACAGGAGCTACAGCAGAGCACTGAACTCTTTGGTTTTGCTCTCTGCCTCCATTCAGAAAAGAATTCTTTAAACTCCCCTGAGATAAATCCAGGACTAACATCACTGCAGTTAGTGTTACTCACTTATTCTGTCTAAGTGAGCAGAAATCAGTCTGTCTGCTTAAAAAGGATTTTACAATTTTCTCTGAATGTTTTTTCACTCATCTGATGCCCAGGTTAGCAGTGTCTGACCTCACTTCAGGTCAGAAGACATTTCTCCTAGAATAAACCGCGTGAAACTGAAAAATATATTGTATTTATTTTTTAAAATAAAATGTTGTGGTGAATGGCTTTTACCAGGATTTTACAGGCTTTGTTTCTCTCCACTTCAGCAAATAGCAATCGCAAGGGAAGGGGACTTGTTGACCAAAGAACGCCTCTGCTGTGGCCTGTCCATGTTTGAGGTCATCCTGACGAGGATCCGCTCCTTCCTGGACGATCCCATCTGGCGCGGGCCCCTGCCCAGCAACGGCGTGATGCACGTGGACGAGTGTGTGGAGTTCCATCGCCTCTGGAGCGCGATGCAGTTTGTCTACTGCATCCCCGTGGGAACACATGAGTTCACTGTGGAGTACGTGCTGCCAGCTGCCCCTGTGGGCAACAGTGCTTGGCTTGTCCTCTTGTGGCAGCGGGGCTGGAACGGGGGCGTTTGTGCGCCTGTCTGCAGGAGCTTAGCGCAGAACCAGGGAGAAGGGCTCCTCATCATCCACCAACACAGATACTATTGTGTCTGTAGGGAAAATAACCCTCTATTTTAAGTATTGCGAGTGTATAATGAACTATCCTGTGACAAACAGGCCCTAGCACGTGTCTTTCAATAGGAGTCGTGTCCCTATTGGAGAGCAGCTTAAATAAAATAGCAGAATATTTGTGCATCTAACTTTAACAAGTATTTCTTCTCTGAATTTAAGAGCAAGAATGGGCACTTGGAATTTACCATGATTAACACAAGTTAACGAGGGACTGTTGTTTGTTCTTGGTTTTGTTGGTTTTGAGAATACCCTTATTTTGAAAAATTGTTGAGCTGTAGCATGCTTTTTACTGAGCAATTAGAAAATGGCATAAGGCATTTACTTTCTTTCATGCATGCGGCCTAAAGGAGCAGAGTGGTGTTGAATTTCCACTTTGTTTTCTTTGCAAGTGTTTCCAGTGAAAATTAAATGTAATGCCACAGGAGTCTAATGGGGAGTAAATGTTTTTGGAATAACTCTGTTATGTGAAATTAAAGGAGGAGGGTGAGTTTTGTTTTTTTGTTAAGCATCTGTTTGAATTGCTTGTGGTATCTCCAATGACAATCAATATACCAGAGCTTTTGCTTTCTAGATGAATGTCTAACGTATTTATTATTTAGTGTAGTGGCTGATTACGGAGTGTTTGCTGTGACTGTGTTTTGAAGACGTAGTTCAAACCTGCTCTGTGGTGTGTTTCCTGTTCCAGGCAGTGCTTTGGGGACGGCTTGCACTGGGCTGGCTGTATGATCATCGTGCTTTTGGGACAGCAGCGGCGCTTTGATGTGTTGGATTTCTGCTACCACCTCTTGAAAGTCCAAAAGCACGATGGCAAAGATGAGGTTATCAAGAATGTGGTGAGTTAAAAACATCTGTATTTCCTTTAGTAGTAAAGACAACAACTCAGAGCTGTTTGTCCTCAGATGCAGTATAGATGTGGCAATCCTTTTTATAGAATGAATTGCTGAAAATGAGGGCACCAGGATTTTCAGAAACAAAAGATTAAGGCTGGAGTTGGAAGACTGATCAAGCAGAATTCTGATGTCACAAATACATGAGATTTTCTTAATTCCATCCATCTTCCATTCCCAAAATGACAAGGCTGCTGTAAATTGAGCTTCTTTGTACTCAAAGCAGCACTGTCAAATACCAAAATGCACCTTGCATTTCCACTGGCTTAACAGTGCATGGGAAACATTTGTAACATTGCTGGGAGAGATGAGGTAACAGCATTTGCTGCTTTTCTGGCTAAGGCTTTTTTTTTTTTCCAAAGCTAATTCCTGTGTCTGTTCTTTTGATGTTTGCAGCCTTTGAAGAAAATGGTTGAGAGAATTCGCAAGTTCCAGATTCTGAATGATGAAATAATTGCTATTTTGGACAAGTATTTGAAGTCTGGTGATGGAGAGAGCACACCCGTGGAACACGTGCGCTGCTTCCAGCCACCAATTCATCAGTCCCTTGCCAGCAACTAGATTTTCACCTAACAATACTTCTTGCACCTTTTTAGGCTAAAAGTGTGAGAAAAAAAGCAAGAAACAAAACCCACACCAAGAGTTTCAGAGAATACTCTCATCTGCATTTTTCAGTATGCCTGTGCCATTTGAGTGGCACGCTGTTCTCTCCAGTCTCCAAGCACAGTAACTGTATACAATCCATACTTATTTTTCTAGACTAAAATTTTATACACTTTGATTAAAAGCCTGTAAGATTTTTGAAATCTCTTTGCATTCCTGTCCTGAGGTGGCCATTTTAGACTGGACTGGTATAATTTTCCCCTGAAGCTATAGAATTAATGGCTGTGGAGGATAAAAAACGGTTCTGTAGAAAAAATTTTTAGAAATCAATGCATAATTGTTTGTATTAGAGCCTTAATTGCTTAATTTGCCTTTATTAAAAAAAAAAAGAGAAAAAAACAACAAAATGAACTCTGCTTCTGCTGTGTGAATAATTTTCTAGTCAGTTGATTCTTTTTCCTCTTTGCAAACCTATTCTCAGAGATCAGTAATTATGGAAATGAATGCTTTTTAAAGTGTTTGTTTCAAAGTTATTTAACATGGAGGTGACCAATGGGATTCTAATCTTTTTAAAAGGTGGAAGTTTGATTGATTAGAATGAGGACTGTTTACTTTTTCCTAATGAGAGCTTCTAACACAGTTTATATTTTGGTTTGCAAGACATACCTGTGTAAACACGTTTACACAGGTACCTTATAAACATGTTTGTAAGTGATGAGGAATTCTTGTTTACAAGAATCTTGACTACAGTGATCAGGTGTAATCTATCCCAGTACATAAACTCTAATGATGTTAATCATGATTTATTATGGAAAGTATTTGTTAAATTATACTTGCTGTATAATGCAAACACAGCATCAGTAAAATTGTAAAACTTTGCAACTACAGAAGTTGAATTTTAAGCAAACCATTCACCCAGAAGTAGTAACTCCTGCTTGCTTACTCCAGGATCCTATCAGTTTGTCAGCTGGCTTTGGGATCAGCCCTAACCAAGATGTTAAGATGGCTGGAACAAACACAGACAGATAATTACATGTTTTACCCAGGATATGGATTTGTGGAGATGTTACCTGGTTAGTGTTTCTAACCTATAGTGTGAAACTAAGAATGCATCCCTTTGAGAACCTGTTTTTCTTCCTTTTACTAGTTCATGGCTAAGTTACAGCACATCTTTTCTCCTGCTCAGCTCTTTCCAGGTGCTTCACAGGCATGGAATTGACTCCAACAGTGGGTAGAAATGAGCATATGACAGAAGATGTACACAGAAAGGGAGGAATATGTAGGTATGGCAGAGAACTCGATTTTGAGGAAAGAAATTAACTGAAATTTCCTCAGCAAAACATGATGGAGATTTTTCATGCAATCTATCAGCAAGTTTCCACAATCACAGGTTTCCCTAGGACATTTGTGCTTGAGAGCTGCCATTCTGGAGTGGTGTCTGTCGTGGTGAGAGTGCACACAAGGCTGCCCAGTGCGTGGGAGACAGAAGTCAGGAGCACTTGTGCTTTGTTACACCAGCCTGTTGCAGGATTTCTTTTACAAGGTCTGCAACAGATGATCTTCTTTAACAAATAGTCTTTTAGTTTGCAGAAGACTTTTAGTCATCCAGATGCTTCCCCAAGCTTACAGCTTCAGTTAAGCAAATGAATAACTTTCCTAATTTGCTGACATCATCATTGGTTTAAGGAGGTCTCACACCTGAGGCTTTGGCTTGGTACTGGTGCAGAAATGGTTAATTAATAAAGCTTGATGTTTTTGTTTAAGAACTATTTTTAAATGACTAATCATGATATGACTAATTTCTAATTCTTACCAGTTAACTTTCAGCAGTAAGAGAATTGGTTTCTTATTGTCTTAAAACTACTATTAAATACATACTTTATGATGACTGAGGGGGAAAAAAGTTTAAGACAAAAAATTTAAGATGTTAGTCCTAGGAGATGTTTGTTTCCCATTTCTATAATTTAAGTTTTTACTTATTTTTTTAAAAAGAATTATGGACTTGATAGGAGCTAAATATTCTTTGCTTTTCCTAACTAAAAGGAAAGATACAGCAAGGTACACAAAAGGTAGAAATTTTTCATTTCCAGTTAGTTCTTATCAAAAACCTTTTTTTCTTGACACCTTCACCCCTACTGTATGTTATGATACATACCAAAGGAAAGCAGCAAATCTTATTTCACAGGTGGTAATTTGGGGTTTTTTCTGTCCTAGGAAAAATCTTAATTTCTCTTAAACACTAAGCACTGAATCTGACAAGATCTAGCAGTTACTATTAGTCTCTGTCCCAAGTATTTCCATCTTTCACATGCATGCTAGAAAGTTCTTACAAAACCTTCTTCCCTAATTTTTATTTTCTGCCTTTACAAAAGTGAATTTCCACCTACCTGCCTCATGACTTTTTTTTTTTAAATCAACATTATTAAATGTTTAATTTTTTTGGCTCTTTTTGAAAATCTCACTGTTGCAGCCAGTGCCTGTGTTGTAGCAAACAAAACAGCAATTCTGTGAGTTCAAGCTGTAACATCAGGAACAGGGAGCAGGTCTGCAGAGCCAGGGCAGCATGGAGCAGCACAGGCAGAACCTGACCTCTGTTACAGAAGAGGGAGCAGCTTCTTTGCCTGCCAGTAATGGTTCAGATCCTTTGTTCTGCATAAATTGTCATGGCAGGAGCTACCATCTCACCTATCTGTGCAGAGCACAAGCTTCTGCCTTCCTGTTTCTGCCAGCCAGTTACTCTGATTGGGTAAAGTTGGGGTTTTTTGATGCAAATCCAGCAAGTTTTGCATACAGCTTTACCTAAGCAATAATTTCAAAGGCTCAGTTGTGCTTGGTTGTAGCCTCCCCTTTTCTCTTTTGCAAACTAGGACAGGAGTAGTTGCTGCAGCTCCTGTTTCAATATGGTTACAGTCACTCCACGGTCAGTCAGGGCACAAGTACACAGGACCCATGTTTGCTGCAACCTTTTTACCACCAATGCAGAAATAAAGCCATTTATTTTTGATAAAATTGTAATTAGTGCAATACATCTTAAAAACAGAAGAATGAAATGAAAGTATTTACATATAACTTAAGCAACAAAACCAATTGTGGTCTGAGGTCATTTTAGTACTTTTTAAAGTAAAAATAAGGCAAATAAACATTTCAGTGTTTTTTATCCAAACTAATCAAACTCAAAAATCAACGATTGTCTACAGATACTGTTAAAAAGTACATGAATTTCCAGACAAGCTCAGACATTTCACAGCAGAACAAATAAAATCCAGGGTTACAGAATTGTTCTTTTCTTAAGTAACACGTAGATGTTTTCAGAAGGCTGACAGGCTTCCGTTTCTCCTGGCTGAGAGACTCTCAGTGGATTGCATTTCACCTAAGCAGGCAGAACTTTCTTCATCATCATTGAAGCTGTCATATGTGCTCAGCAAAGTGCCATTTGCTGCTCTGTCATCCTTCCTCAGAGAGAGGGGCAGGTTTGCTAGGGTGAAGTTAACATCTTTGAAGGCATGCAATAAAAAGATCCCCACAATAATAGTCAGGAAGCCACTGAAGGTGCCAATAATGTCATCAGCCGCCATGTGTTGCCATTCCTTGAAAAGGATGGCAGAACAAGTTAAAACAGATGTTGTAAAGATTACATAATATATTGGAGTCACTATTGAAGTGTTGAATATATCCAGAGCCCTGTTTAAATAGTTGATCTGCGTGCTCACACAGACAGTAAGGCTTAGCAGCAGAATCCAAGACAAGGGATGTTTCAGCACTGGTTTTCCTGCAAAAAGTTCCTTTATAGCAATGCCCAGACCTTTGACACAGGAGACTGATAAGGCTCCAATTACAGAGCAAATTGTTATGTACACGAGAATGTTGGTCTGTCCATGGCGAGGTCCCACCACGCATATTAGAATTAAAGACACAATGACAACGAGCGTTGCGAACACCACAAAACCTGTGGTTGGAGGAAAAAAAAAATTGTTATTTATAGATATTAATGGACACACTTATTACTTATGGTCTCTATTTTCAGAAGCAGAGGTATTTATCTTAGGGCTGCAGGAAAAACTCATTAACAATGGGACGAGTCAGCTTAAAGAGGAGAGTTCAGGACGTTTCTCATTATTCCTCCAACATCACAGTTTAGATGATTTTAGACTGACCAAGCCAAAACAAAGGATGTACCTCAAGCATGCTGTATTATCTTTACCAGTCTATTGGCAAGACTCCTACAGGATTAGATTGCTGAACTGCCTTATACCCAGACTCACTAAGGTGCAGATGCTACTGGACACAGGCCTGAGTCTGAATTGAGTATTTTTTAGGAGATACATCTTGGCAGGTGTCTGTACTCATCAGCAGGCTTCCAATGATCAGGTCATTCCTTAAGAACAGCTTTTTAATCTCAGTGCTGGCTATTTCCTCATGTTTAAGAGAATCACCTTTGTATAAATAGTATTTTGCAGGTGTGCATTTGTGAGTGCCTCATCTTCCACGCGGGTAGAGCAGCTCATCTGTAGGACTTTACTTCTCAGCAGACACCACAACACCTACCTTTTCATTTTAAGGACAGCTCAAAGTTAGGCTTAGAGATGATGCACTTCAATCAAAATTTAAAGAAGTTTTGTTTATCCACCTGTGCTGTATTTGTTTAAACAGTCACCTCAGTGGTTGCGATCAAGGCACTATATTCAAGGCCAGACAAGTTCACTGGGATCATGCAAAGTTCCCCATGGCATTATGTTACACAATTCCAATCTCTACTTCATTTGGACATGTCTACACAAAGCAGACACAGACCATCTTCCTGGAACTTGAAAGCAGCAGTAATGAAACTATAAAATGAAGAAATGATGGGCTGTGTACATATCAAGCCAGCATTTTTCTTACCTGGATCACCTAGTTTGTGGGACATTTCATCCAAAGTTTCTACTTCTTCCTCTTGTGGAGCATGAATTACCATCACAGTTGATCCCAGTATACTTAACAAACATCCTATTTTTCCATGTAAATTAAGTTTTTCATTTAAAAAGAAGGATGACAGAATGGCACTAAGAAATAAAAAAGGCACCAACAAACATGAAATTAGTAATATTCATTTGCTCATGAAGTTACAGGTTGTTTTGACTGTACAAGTCACTTGCACAGACAATCTGCAGCTTAAAAACAGCTATTTTCTATCTTGAGATACTGTTGCTGTGGACAGAACTACCTGTTAATATTTGGCATCTCTGCCCAGAACCCCTTTTTTATGCTGCCTGTCAAAAAATGATATATCTAAGAACTTGCAAAAGTCGTTTTAGAAAGACAAAAATCCTTAGGAATGAAAATACTGCTCTGTTTGAAATGCAGAAGACAATAGCTTTTCAGAGATGGACATGTAGATGCATTGCTAGAACCCTTTTATATCATAGCCACTAGATATTTGGAGAGACCTAAAAGTTACTCCTGATGTTTATAAGCACTCCATTGTGAAGAGCAAAGCCCATTTATTACAGCATAGTTCAGTGACATATTTCTAAAGAAATGTTTTACTTTTCTCTCTCAGGTCACACTGCTTTCTGTTAGTGTTTCTTACCTTACAAGAACACTGAGAGCTCCTAGAGGAGTCACTAACGTAGCTGGTGCAAAAGCATAGGCAGCAAAGTTTGCTACTTCGCCAGCTCCCACTGCAGAGAACAGGAATAAAAACCCAGGAGTTAGGCTATCTCCTGCAACAAACCTCTGATCCAGGGCAAGTGTTCATGTAGCCACAAACATGCAGCAAGGGAACAGTGGAAAATCCTAATGACAGCATTCAGCTAACAGTACTAGCAGAGCACACCCCTGCCCCTCTTCCCTGCTACTAAACTCTAAAAGCAGGCTGTGGAACTACACACAACAGGTATTAGAATTAATTCTACCAAATCAGAAGGTGTTTTATTTTAATGTCTGTGCTGTAGCTCCCCAGCCTGACTCTTGAAGTTCTGCATGGAGAAATCTGCAATAGCAGGATATATCACAGCACATACAGTAAGCCATAGTTACCTGAATACAGACAGTAAGTTGAGAGTTCAAGCAATGAAAAAAAGTCAGAAAACAGGCATAATCCCAAAATATGCTTCCCTTTAAGAAATCCTATATATCTAAGCACTTCTCTGCTAAGACAAAAACCAGAATGCATATGGGTAGCAAACACATACAAAACTGACATCTGCCTAATTCCACTGCACAAAGAGGGCAGTTACATTAAAAAAAGAACTTCTAGTGTGAGAGAAGTTACATTAAAATCATTAGAACTGCATCCATCAAATCACCAGGTAACATTACCATGTATTGTAGAATCCCAATCTCGTTCCCTTTTTTGTAACCATGCTGCCATCTGTTGCATAGTTATTTATTAAAATTACATAATGCAGATTGTATTTTTGACACTTACATGAATACTTTTTGATACTTACTTGAAAGAAGTCCAGCCCACCACAGCCATTCCTTAAGGTATGCATGACCACCTTGACCTAAAATTGAAAGAACATTGGCTATTCCACCAAAAACATCGACAGCCTGTCACATAACACTGCCATGACAAAGTAATTTTTGCAACCCATGCCCTTAAAAACATGAGCAGCCTTTTGATACCTAGGCTCTCTAAGTAAAAGGGTTGAAATCAAAGCATCTTCAGTTTCTGATGTTCCTGTGCCTCCTACAGCCTACTTTGATAGCAAGTTATTTTATTTCTTTTATGTTAGAAATGGCACTGATGATCATAGCAGCATTACCCTGAGACACAGTTCTTTCAAATCACTGAAATTACATGAAAAACCAAGTTATGTGTCTCTTACTAAGACTGCTGCTCTGCAGAAATTGTGCATGGTTTATATGTGGTTGATTACATGTGCAAGCATCACATTTTCTCATTCTAAAACAGGGTGCATGAATTATGTATCTCAAGATCAACCATATTTTAGAAGCAAAGATGACAGGTATTGAATAAAAATATTCAGAGTCAACCTTCTGAATCCTCTCAGGATAATGTAACTATCCTACCTAAATATATCTTCTTTCAATTTAAAACCATTGCCCTTCGTCCTGACAATACAGGCCCTGGTAAAAACAAAACAAAACAAAACAAAATCCAAAACCAGACCCAAAACAAAGCAATCTCTCTGTTTTTTTATAAGCCCCCTTTAGGTACTGGAAGGTGCTATAAGGTGTCCCAAAACCCTTTTCTTCTCTAAGCTGAACAAGCCCAACTCTGTCAGCCTATCCTCAGGAGTGTTCTGTTCCTTTGATCATTCTCATGGCCCTTTTCTGGACTTGCTCCAACAGGTCCATGTCCTTCCCATGCTGGGTTTCCTGGAGCTGGATGCAGCACTGCAGGTGAGGTCTCACCAGAGCAGAGGGGCAGATTCCTCCCCCTTGCCCTGCTGGTCATACTTGATTTGGACATGTTTGGCTTTCTGGGCTGTGAGTGCACATGGCTGGGTCACGTCTGGCCTCTCATGCAGCAGCGTCCCCGAGCCCTTCTGGGCAGGGCTGCTCTCCATCTGTCCATCCCCAGCCTTGTGTTGATACCAGAGGTTGCCCTGGCACAGGGGCACCACCTTGCTCTGGCTCTTGTTGAACCTCATGAGGTTTGCACAGACCCACTCCCCACGCCCATCCATGTCCCTCTGGATGCCACTTCCTTTGCTCTAGAGCTCAGTGTGATCCACAAGCCCGCTGCCAGCACACTCAGTCAATGCCACTGTCTGCATCACTGATGAGGATATTTAATAGCATTTTTTCCAGTATGAACCATTGAGGCACACTATTCATCACACTCAGTTACTACACTGATTTTTAGTTTTCTAAAACAACCTCCTGACACCCAAACATTGTTAACACTCTCTTAAATTCACTCATTCAGGAGCAACACAGATGTAGTTAAGAGTGCTGCTTGCAAGTTCAATTTGCAAGTACAATTTAGACTTAACTGACATACAAAGGAATCCTTTGACAAGTGTCTCCAGAGGGCATTACACATGCATTAAATAGCATGTGTCACACACAGAGTTAAGGGTATGTGACACCAGAGAAAAAACACACCAGCTCTATGTTTTAGGTTTCATATACATGTAACAAAACCCCAAAACAGTCACAAGAAGATCATTAGTTTAATGAACTAATGAACAGAAGTAATATTCTGTTAAACAGCAAAATCTAAACATCAGCAATTTATTAAAAGTTGTATGTATTTACCTGCTCTCATGGAGCCTTTCCTGGCTAACCGGAGGAGACCTTTCTTTTTCAGGATGAAACTTCCTCCAATGAAAATGCTGGAACTCATAGCCAACACCAGACCAATACAGAAGTCATACTTCCCACGAGTTTGGCTCATCTCGTACACTACTGAACACTGTCACATTGATCAATGAGGAGTAGAACTTCTGTTACTCAACAAAAAAAATTATGCAACACTGAAACATGAGCAAAATAAACACATTAGGATTAAGCTGGTAGAAACAGGTGCTGTATAGGAAAATCCTCAACAGCTTGTGTGACTGGTTCTCTTGCAAGTGGCCTCTGCTAAGAGTGGTTAACAAAAAAAAAGGCAATATGAAGCATGTGTAAGCTTGCACTAAGGATGAGTAACTAACAAGTTTGAACACAGAGAAGGAAGGGTTTCTGACCTGGCATATAAAAACCAAAACCCAAACAAACAAAAATTCTGTGAGAAACTTTAGGGAAATTTTACAAATATGTCATTTATTTTTCTTCTCATTGAGCATGCAAATCTGTGTCTGGCACACCACGTAACTGATGATACTGGTCAAAAAATTACTTACATTGAAATGTGAGTCAGTCTGTAACAGAGTTTGAGAACAATCGCAGCATTTCTTCCATATAAACTACCTAGAAAAATGAAAGAGAGTATTACAAGGATGTTTAATCATATAGCCATCTTCATAATACAAACAAACCTCACATGCATGCACATGTAATTACTCTGTAACAGGAAAATCTGGCAAGAAATAAGGCCTTTGTTAATTTATTTTACGCAGTTTCCCATACTTGTATGAAGCACCTTTTGCTATTACTTTTTCCCTGTACTTTCATGCTTTCAACTTTGATTAATTTGCTATATCTCTAGGAAAACATAACAGAGAGATACTGGTAGGTTAGCATTAAAACTGAACACAGATCATCTTACTTGCATCTTGTTAGGCTGTGAAAAAGTAAAGGAAAACAATAAGCACTCAACATAGCACTACTCAAAATGCTGCACAAACTACAGTTCAAAATTCTCAAATCCACTTCCCTTAATTCTTGAACAGTAATTTTTAGTATCTTATTTTGTAGGACAAACTAAGTAAATGATCTACAAGAGAGTGCTTTCACTTTCTAGAAACTTTTAAAAATCAACTAGATTCTTGCATGAAACAAAACCACCTAATAAACAAAGCCAAGAAAGACAAATCATCAGTGCATGAGACAGACTAAACCCAGCCACCTCACCAACTGCATAAAATATCATCCTGGTTTTAAATTCAAACAAGATTTTCAGTCCCTTGAAGAAGTTTTTAATGCAGGGAAAAGACATAAGACTTTTGTGGTTGCTCTCTCCACCATCTGTTCTAGCAGGTGTAAGGCACTCTGTTCAGGTAATTGAGCTAAGAATGTTCTTCCAACTCCAGCTGGTGCAAAATGTGACAGTGGTGTAGTATCACCTGGGGGAGGAGGGGCTGGTTTTGCTAAGCTTTATACTTCACCATTTTTTTCAACAGTTGCTACTTTAGCTGTATTACCAACGGGATTATTTTCACTGGTGTAGCTTTTTACTAAAAGAAAATTCTCCATATTGGCAAAGCCACTTTTCTTTCCTTTTCTTCTCTCCCTGGCTTGCATATCTTCACCTATCCTGACAGAGGAAAAGAGCATCAGTTACAGAACCACACAGGATCACAGAATGTCTAGCTTGGAAGAGACCTTCAAGATCATCGAGTCCAATCCGTGCCCTAACACCTCAACTAGATCATGGCACTGAGTTAGTCCCAGCCTGACACTTTCCACCCACTGCATTCCAGAAACAAGGGAGAAGCACAGGCTGCTTTTCATTGCAGCAGAGGAAGAATTTGATTACAGAAGAATGAGGAAACTTGTGCCGTCACAGGTAGTTTTATTAATTTAGACTTGAAAAGGATGCTACACTTCAAAATTAGTATTTCTTCTTTCCCCCATGTCCCAAATACATTGAAGTGCCCTGTCAATCACTTTTTTAACCTTGTAAACAACTCAAATCTCAACCATTTAAATTACATAAATTGAGATAAATTACTGCTAGCTCTTCCCATCAAATTTATTTTCATCACAGACACAACCAGTCCCATTTCTGCTTTGGCAGGACTGCCTGATTTCCACCTAAGGTTTATTAAGATGTCTACATTTGCAGACAGAGGTGACACAGTCATGGTGGACCCAGCTTCCCCCTGAAGAGATCTGGTTCCCTCTGTATACAGCACAGATATAATTGGCATGTGTAGAACTGACATCGAAACCAGTCAAACCAGTACCAGGCACTGGAAGTTTTACACTTTAGGAAATCAAGACTTTAATTCTTACCCTAAGACTTACTAAAAGAAGAACTAATGCATGCTCATAAATATAATCAGGAAAAATTATCTATGGGTATGAGAAAAGAAAATGTCATGAAATTAGCAGTTTCTGGAATAAATAACACCTCTCATGTTTGTGCCTTGGGACGTGCCAAAGCTGTTGCATTCCAGCAGCCAGGGCCACTACTAGGTTATAAACAGAGAAAAGCCAGAAAATGTAGGAGTTAAATAAAGCTGGCAGTCATGTAGTTCTGCAAAGGTTCTCTAATCAAGATCACAGCTGATTTTAACACATAGAACACTTCATCCACTCAAGACCAGCAGTGTCATGGAGAAGTACTAGTTTCTTGCTCTGAATTCAGAGAAGTAAAGAAGGGCTGAGAGAGAGTCTCCTATTCACCGAAGCTACAACATCTACCATGCCTCCAAGAGCCATTCATTAATGAATTGCCCGTGGATCTGCTGGTGGCATGAGTCATAGTGCACAACAGTACAATGACAGACCACACAGGGAACTGGGTTTGAAGGTTATCAGACAGGGAGGGATGGAGAAACTCAGAATGTGGAAAAAAACCTGTGGGAGATAAGCAAATCCACATTAGCCACGAAGTTTTCTTGCTTATTTTCAAGATGTGACCAAATATATCACAAATACTAGCAAGATACAGACTCTCTGGTCTAAAACACAGGATAACACTTCTCTGTCTCTCTGCTCAGAAGAAGTATTCTCTCAAAAGCAGCACAAACACAGAGCTCAAAAGATGTTACATTTACTGCAGCAAGTGAGCTCTCTAAATATTAAGAAACATTAAAAGTGGTGTAATGAGAAGAAGTAATATTTTACATTTAAAAGCAGATAAGCATAAGTAAGACTGTGGGAGTTACCAGCCAAAGAAAATTAGTATCACTTCCATGAGTACATTGCTTAGAAGCAATGATTAGAGCTGGAAAAAGCAGACATGGTGCATTGTTCCAACTTTGCTTACCTGGCCACAAGCCCTCTAGAGTTCAGTAGACAGTCTTAAAAGACTTACAGGAAATGATCTAAATATATGCTAAATTATTTAAATTCAAGAATCTTTTCTAAAACCTGCGCTTTTCACCTATGATCAGGATGATGCCATTAAACAAAAAAATGACCTTAACAGGCCATTTACTTCAACCCTTTGCCATGTACTGCATAATTCACTGCTGCTCCTCATTACAGATAATTCAGCCAAGCTTCTCCCACAAAATACTTGCAAAGGAAACTTCAGAAACATGGCAGCCATGCTTTGATGCCATTAGGAACTCTTATTATCTCATCATCTTCACTTTCACTACCAAATCCCATTGCTGGGAAAAGATACAAGTCCCTTTATCTTTGCATCCACATATCAGCATTACTCTGCAGGTTAGGTGCTTGGCACCCTCTGCTGTGCCACCCTCTGGGTCCCTTCCCAAAAGCTTTTTTTAAGTGCAGTTTCCAAAGCTGCATACAGTATTTTAGCTGGAGTTGTTATTACTTCTGCAACACAGTGGTAGATGGTATTTCTTTTAAAATACCTAATCCAGGTGGGTTTTTTAGCTCTTTTTCTGCAGTCACCTACTGTTGACTCACTTTCAACTTTTCTATTAGTATAACTTCCAGCACTTGTACAGCAAATTACTCCTGCCTAGGTGTAATATCTTCCATTTACTCCTAATAAAAACATCTCTTTTTTTAGAAATGTTTCCTGAAAGCATTCAACCAAGGTTACACACTGGCAATCCTTTCCTGCCCGATGTTATTGATTATTTCTTTGTCTTTTGAGCCAGATCAATAACATTAAACAGCCAAAGATTCGGACACGATGGAAGAATTTTTAACAAAAGCCTGCTTTGGCAAGACAATAATACTCTAGGTACAGCCATTCTGCATCTTTTCTGTGGTATTTTACTGTTAATCCTGCTTATTTACAGAGCTTCATGAGATGTTTTATGTTTCTAACACTGGAATCAAGCACCTATTTAATGCCTTTCTAGCCATAAAGCTTGTCATGGAAAGAAAAGGAGCTTGAATCAACAAGTTGCTTTAACAAATACACACTGCCTATCATGTGTCATGTTGGCTATTATGTATTCCCTTCTTCCTTTCCACAAGCATAGAACTACATGAAACAAGCATTCCCTAATGAAACAGAAATCCAGATGTTTAGTGATGAGCCTGTAGAAGGCTCATTATACATACCAATTTTGTTCCAAAATTCAGAGGCATTCACTTCTTGAGTATTTCAAAGCTAGGTTTCTAAAACAGAAGTTAAAATTAGCATTAATTGGCATGTTAAGAACTTGAAAAAGAGAATTATGTCCATTATTTCAAGACAATTTAATTTCCTGCACAACACACAAGACTTTACAATGTCTATCTATGCCTTAAAAAGGAAGAGGATTTTTGTTTTAGGAACACTTGAATAACAAATCAGAGTGATTTTAGATTTGATCTTCCTTAGATACATCTTGCCTGAAGCCGTAGTTATTTCCTCCCTTTGCTTTTCACTTCACAAATCGAAGGAACCAACCTGTGATCTAAGTTATTCTTTAGAAGGTACCATATTAAAGTTGAACTGAAATACTTTCCTAATTATTTCGGTTTCATTCTGTAACTAAAACACTAAGGCTCTTTTATTGCAAGATAACTAATATCAAGTTTTAATTATTGGCTTTGATATGGTGAGTTTTCAGAGGATGTTTATATAGAATCACAGAATACTCTGAGTTGAAAGGAACTCACAAGGATCATCAAGTCCAGCTCCTGGCTCTGCCCAGGACAGCCTCAAGAAACCCACCATGTGCCTGAACACATCCAAGTTTAAACTCTGTCAGGCTGGTGCTGTGACCACTGCCCAGGGAGCTGTTCCAGTGCCCAACCACCCTCTGGGTGAGGAACGTTTTCCTAATATCCAACCTAAACCTCCCCTGACCCAGCTTCAGGCCATTCCCTTGGGTCTTGTCGTTGGTCATCAGAGAGAAGAGATCAGTGCCTGCCCCTCTGCTTCCCCTCATCAGGTAGCTGTAGATCCTGTTGAGGTCTCCCCTCAGTCTCCTCTTCTCCAGGCTGAACAGACCAAGTGCCCTTGCCTGCTCCTCATACAGCTTCCTCTCTACTCCCTTTGCAGCCCTCCTTTGGACACACAGAATGCTGGGGCAGTGGGGAGTATGAACATAGAAATATTCTTAGTAAGATTACTAAAACCCCCAAATATGCCTAATTATTAAATCCAAGCCTTCCTCAGTCACCTTCCATCCACTCACAAACACGGGCATAGAGAGAACGTGGAAGGACAGACACAGGAGTGTTGGGAAAAAGAGTTCAAACCTTAGTCACATGCACCTTTAAAAGGCCACGATGGATGCACACAGTACCTATGGGTTCTGTATACACTGTTTAGGAAACAGTATGTTAAATTTCCTACTGCACATTTGCCCCAAGAGAGGATACAGTTTTCCAGCTCTGTCAAGGTTAAAGACTGCCCAAGCTTATACACTTAAATATTTACATATTACACACAGGCAAGCTGAAATCATATTTTTGTTATATATATGCATATAGATAATGTTAGAGGCACTATCACATGCTCAGAAAGCAAAACATACCTTAACTATTCTAAAGTTGTCTATTTTAAAAGGTTTATATAAACTATGGGAAAATTAATTCCTTACATCAGATTTCTATTTACAAAGCAAAAGCAACAAGCACTCCATTTTATGAACTGAGAAGGAAACAAAAAAAATCCACATTAAAAACCTATTCTTTGCATGTGCTACTTGTTATTCTATTAAAATATGACCTTTAATTAAAGCACTTTCACATAAAGCTAAAAAGTATCTTTAGCAAAAGTGTTATTCATTAACTGAATATAAACTACAGTGTTTTGTAACTGATACTGCCTTGACTGTTTTCATGGAAAGATATCAAAATAGACTCAATATAAGACTTGCCTCATCTTTGCTGTACCTGGCACATGAGTTCCACTCTTGTGGGGAGGAATAACCAGCACAAGGTCACTGAAGTTCCACCTTTGGTATTTAATATGGGCAGTTTCAAATTTAAGATAATTCAGGAAGTTAAGAGTCCAATCACAACTTTAGTCACGGGCACACCTTTGACATGACTGATAAGCTGTTATAACCTGCTTTCATGTCACCAGGATTTTATCATGAGAATTAAGTACTGTAACAAAAGCAGAACTAGTGTGACACTGAATTCTAAATACAATGATACCAACAAAACCTCATGGAATAATTTTCTATCGATGAAGCTGTTACCTTCCAGGGGGAAAAACCCTAACTGCAATGAGGCACATCAAAGGCATTAAAATAGAACCACGGTGACTTACATTTGTCATGTTTTCACTACAAACAACATTAAAGACATTGTAGTGAAATAGAGAAAGCTGACTGCTTGAAAAAGATTGAGGGAATAGAACAGGGACGAAGGAGTTAGATCCAGGCAACATCTTAACAGTGAATGAATGAACAAAAATCTTCACTTTGAATCACAGAATCAACTAGGCAGGAAAAGACATGTGAGATGGAGTCACATCTATGATCCAACCACTATGTCAATAGACCTTGGCACTGAGTACCGTGTCCAGTCTATACTTAAACAGCTCCGAAGACAGTGACTCCACCAGGTACCTCCCCGGTCAGCCCATTCCAACATCTCATCACCCTGTCTATGAAGAAATTCCTCCTAACGTCCAACCTAAACCTCCCCTGCTCAGCTTAAGACTACAATGAACTACAATGCAAAGCTACAATTACTTTTTCCACGTCAAAATGATGCACCAGGGCTCTGAAGTTCTGCTGAAGGTGCTCTGGAACCAGGCTGCTCAAGCCTCAAGCTCGGGTAATTCAACTCTGGACCAAACTAAGATGAAGCGGTTTAGCCCCCGGTTAAGCACACGCTCACCAATACGGGGCACAGCGGCTCCGGAGCACGGGCAGACCCAGCGCACTGTACCTGGATACCTCTGCCCGGTGGGAGAATCCCGCAAACAGCCCGATTTAGAGCTTTTAATCTCGGCCTTCTCAGACCAAACCACAAGTTTCCCACTAGGGAGAAACCACCCTAGGGCTTGTACAGCCGGACTCAAGGCCGGAGCCCCGCGCCCAGCGCCCCCCGGCCCGCTCGCTCCTCACCCGCAGCGCCCGGCACCGAGGGCCTTGCACCGAGCGCTCCGCGGGGAAGGAGCCCCGCCTCCCCCCGCCCCCCGCGGGGCCGGCCAGGGCCCTTCCCCGCCTCTCCCCCCGTTACCTGCGGTCACGGCCCCTCTCACATCCCCGCCGGGAGCGGCGAACCAAGAGGAGACCGGGGTGGGGGAGG
>VWZP01004826.1:4450763-4469499 GCA_013396995.1 Dicaeum eximium | reverse complement strand
GTCCCGGGCCCGTCCGCCCCCTCCACTCCGCGGTTCCGGCAGCGGCCGCCGGAAGGGGCGCGGCCCGGCCCCGAGCCCCGCCCGCCGCGGGTCACATTCCCCTTCCCGCAGCGCCGCGTTCCCCGGGCTGGCGGCATTCCCAGCACAGGGGCTGACCCGCGGCACACTCGCGACCCTCGCCGCGGCCGCCCTGCAGCCGGGGTAAGCCATTCCCGCCCCTGCCGGCATCCGCGCTGCGCAGATTTTACACTCACAGAAAATCGTAGATTCCAGAATGGTTTGGGTCGGAAGGGGACCTTGAAGATCATCCGGTTTCAACCCACCCTGCCGTGGACAGGGACACCTTCGACTAGACCAGCTCGCTCAAAGCCCCATCCAGCCTGGCCTTTACCACTTCCAGAAATGAGACATCCACAACTTCTCTGGGCAACCTGTTTGAGCTCCTCTTCGCCCTCACAGTATGGAATTGTTCCTAATATCTAATCTAAAACATAACCTCTGTCACTTTGATACCATTCCCTCCTGCCCTGTCACTACATAAATAGTCTTGCTCCATCTTTCCTGTAAGTTTCCTTTGGGTACTGGAAGGCTGCAATTAGGTCATTCCGAAGTCTTCTCTTTTGCAGGCTGAAATAAACACAAGCTGTTTGCCATAAGGGAGAGAGACGTTTTACTGGGCTAGGTAAAAGGAATGGTTAATGAATCGATTTAATCCAGGTCACCCATTCTCACTCAGCATGTGCTTTACCCAAACTGCTTTAATCTCATACAAAGTAAATGGATAAATACAGTAAGACAAATATTTGTCCTTGCACACAGCAAGGAGTCTTTGAAATAGTCATAACAAGCATAGATTCAGAGGTTTCTTTGGTTTCTTCAGGTTCTTCTTGGTTTCTTCAGGACTGTCTCTTGAGTATGCTTTACAGAGCTGCCTTATAACATTAAGTGTGAACAACCAACACTGCCCAAATACCGCGGTAGCTCCACGTGGAAGATGCAGCTCTGCCCCTTTAAACTCAAGACAGTTTTGTCACATCCCTTAGTGACAGCAGTTCCTATTTTTTTAGTCTTCTCAGGATTTGTGTTGCCATTATCCCAGTCTGCGCAAGCAGCTGCTTCATTTTTGCTACACCTGGAAAGACTTGGAAACAAAATCAATCTTGGCTTTCCCTTGCAGGATACCCATAACAAAGCCACTCCTCATCACGTTACCCATTGTGTTGTTTCTCATTAAAAATGGTCCCTCACTTTGACACAAAAATTAAATTTCTACACCACTCAAAGCACGGATAGCATGTTAGGCAGGAAAGCATGGATAAATGTTAGGCCTGTTTAATTCTCTAAGGCAACATTCAATTCCCCAATATAAAACTAATCTAGTATTCTTAACATGAACTTTGCTCTTACAAAATAGTGTTATATGTGCGTGTGTGTATATAAAAATATACTTTAAGATAAAAAAGCTGCTAAGCAATTTACAGTAATTACTTACATAATGACACAGTAGGACACTGGCTTTTCTGTGTTTTACCAAAAGATACCAAAATTGTCAAGTCTTTGAAAAAGTTAACAGCTGGTGAAAATGGTTTCTCAAATAGATTAAAAGATTAAAACCTGTACCACCTAAACAAGTACAGTACAGTATAAACAGAAGCATCTAAGTACTGATAGCTAGGTTCAAAGTTTAAAGGAACTAAAGAACGTCACGTGCCTGTGATTATGCCAAATGCTGATAATGTGTACCTGTACATATTCCTGAGTTAAGAGTAATGTCTGAAGCAATTTAGTCTTCCCTTTCCACTCTTGTCTCCCCCTGCTCTCCTTCCTCCAAAAACACCTCTCAACCAAGCTAAAACAATAATGAATAAATACCTAAAAATATTAATTGGACTCCTCTAAGCATGTGAAACTTCAGTTCTATTAATCCCCTGTCTTGTGTTTTTTCAGCTGCTAGTTCTGCTTAACATACGTGCTACTGTTCAAAGTAGGAATTCAAGTACTTTCAATGTGGCACAAAATTTGGCACATTAAATATTTATTTCAAAGCCAAGGGTTGTGCTCCAGGGTTGTAACGGAAAATAATCAAACTATCCCAGAGTAATTTACAACAGCACAGTATTTCAGGCATGTTTGCTCAGAGTATCTGGCAAGAACTCCAAGTATGAGAATGGTTGTACCTGCCTAATTTAACCCATTCTCATAGGGCAATTCAGGTGCACAAACCATCCTTGTGCCCAAGGAATTTCATGACAGCGGTCAATGGCTATTTGCATAGCTATGGACAGGATTTTTTAGGGCTTAGTACCTACTATGTGTAAAAATATCTTGTAAAGTTTAAAGAGCAAAGAGCAAAAATACACCTGTACAACCTCAGGAAGCTCTAACAGGGTCTCTGGTGACCAATTCCCTGCTGTGTTTTGTGAAGACAACTGAGCAGAACAAAGAAACCACATCTGTGAGTCTCATTGTATCACATCTACAGTGTCACAAGGAACTTTAAGGGACTCTGCTTAAGACTTAAATTTGTACAACAAACGTCACAAAAATCAACAGCAATTTTTTTCTTTCGACGCAATAAGATTTTTGTCTTTAATGCTCTTCCAATATGAAGGCTGCAATTAGGTCATTCCGATGAATTGTGTTGCTGAGATAAATATGCTTAGGATTGACTGTGTCCCAGACTTTCAACAATACCAGTGGTGTAAATGGCACATTTCCTTCACCATTGTGCTGCTGCCTTAGAGGCCTAACTCCTGAGATGCACAGGACAAGAATAGATAGCTGAATTTTCCTCCTAACAACCTACAGACTCCTTATCCTACCTACTTAAAAATCAGAGATGCTGCATGCAGAAGTGAAAGCCTTTCGAGGTTTCTGGTCTATCTTTGTACATTGCATGAATATCATCAATACCTTTAAAAATAAAATTGCAATAAAAAAATCCATGCCCATCTTTTCCACTGCATACATTTAACATTATTGAGGAGCTAGTTTCTTTGTTTAAAGACAACTTTGAATTTTGACTGGCAATAGTATCAATGCATCCCCTAAAACACAAATGCACAAAATGAAGCAGTTCTTAATCACAAATCCCACCATTGAAAAAACCCCAGCCAACCAAAATCTAACACACACCCCCCCACACATACATTCAGACTTCTAAGTTATGCATTTGCAAGTACCTGATACGAGGGGCTAGGAATTTCAGATGAAGGATGAGAAGGGCAGTCACTGTAATTTTCCAAGCAATTCTTTCTACAGAGAGCTATTATGACAGACAGTAAATTAGACTGGTGACACAAACTTCTTTAGAGCTGTTGCCACTTAATGCACACCCAACTGTGGAGCAGTAAATCTTGAAATAGAAGCTCTAGCAAGTAACCAGTGTACAGCAATGCAGGAACAGAGCACATGTTAACCTTGAATACAGAGTTTAAATTTACTCAAGCCCCAGCAAACATTTCTGCCAGAGAAGTCTTCATTCCACCTGTGAGCAAACTTCAGTCCAATTAAGGCATTAAGAGTAGAGCCTGCTGGTGGATACCAGTATAGGGCAACTGAGCCCTTGGTAGGCCAACTGATCTGTACCCATGCAAGAATCTGCTATTCTGATTAAAAGCAAAGCTGCTATTTTATGAAAGGGTAATGGAAATAATTTAGGGTTATGAATTGGAATTAGCCTGTAAAGCAATGTGTGGGAAACTTGATTTCCCCCCCGACGCCATTTGCTAAAAACAAATCACAAAACAAGCATTGAGCTAGAAATAAATCATTTATTTTAAAACAATACAGGTTAATAAATAGATTAGTTATCAGAAAACTTAATAAATAGCCTTTTATAATTTACACAAGGCAAATACAACATGCCTATAACTATTTTTTAAAAAGCAAAGAGAGTAAGCTTGATTTGTAAGCCATTAACAAATCTATATATACATTATTTGGAAGCTAATAAAATAAACCATTTTTATGTAATCTGTAGTAACTATATTGCAAGAGCATTGAAGCAACCAAATCTGACATTGTATTTTTGTTGCCAACTACTTTTCCCTATATCCCATTAGAACTACTTTTTACATTCCAAGAAAAAAAAAATAAAGGGACATTAAAAAAAAAAAAGTTCCACAGTTTTAAAAAAAAAAGATTTAAAAATACCCCTTTTGTGTAATATTTTCCACTATTTTCCACTCTACAGAGCAACTGTCTGGGGAGGGATGTAGACATAGAAGGACCCAACACAACCACAAAAAATAAAGAAACCCCAAACTTATTTGCAGCTTTTAAAAAGAAATTTCTTAATCCATAATATTTCGACACTGCTGTCTGATACACTTGGGCACTAGTAATGATAACTGTTGACTACACTGGTGCCTAACACAGTACACGTTAAAATTATGCATTCTGTAAGCCCACAGATAGCACCAAAGAATTATTACAAAGATAACAGGTAACAGATAAACATTTGATAATGCTTGATTTAACAGTGAAACTTCAAACAGTAAAACAGGAGTTACAGCATCTCAAGACAACCAGGGAATATCTATAGAATCCTTGATGTCTTATATTTATGAAACAAGAATGTGAGGGGGGGTACAATGTGCAAACAACTTCCAACTTCCCATTTAAAGCACCCCCTATTTATTAACCCCAAATTTCTTCAAATACAAACCCTATTTTTTTTTTAAATAAAATGAAAGCTAAACCTCACTTTCTAGTGTTTCAACAACTTAACCCAGTGTTTCAATTTTTCAGTGCTAGTTACTTCAGAAAAATACATATGTTCTGATAAAATCAATATTATTAATAGGAAGCATCACTTGTCAAACTGTGATATGACAGGTTCTTATTAATGTTAGTTGCAGCTCACTAATAGGCTCTATTTACACATACAGAGTCTTGGAAAGTCAGTACAGCAGATAAGTTGTTTAGGTATTTTTCTTTTTTACAGAAGTATTTAAGGTGTAACAAATGTAGTTTTTTGGTTGTATCAAAAAGGTTTCTATTCTCCTACTGAACGTTTGAGGGATTTTTGTGTTCGACACCTAATAGAGATCGTGACTGACAAATGCAAATCCTCCATACACTGAAGGGATAATGATCAAAGAGCTATCCTCAAGTGAGTACCAAGTAAATATGTTTGACAAGTATAACAGAAGTCGGACATAGGGAGTGAAGTGCCTTTCCTGTGGATTTGAACGTAATTCAAATGCATTCCACCACTGTAATGAGTCCACTTTTTCTATGTGTAGCCTCTCCCACTTCTACTTTGTTATCAGAACTGAAGTCATCTGGCTTGCAGCTATCAATGCACGTAACACAGTAAGAACGTGGAAAGGGCAGACCCATGGGCGACGCCAGAGCTCAGGAGACAACTGTGCACATTTGCTCCCTGAGATGATGGAACTCGGATATCTGTCTTATTCAAAGTGCTTACTTGTCAAAGGGGTGGGAAAAAATGGGGGAACAGCTAAAATTCAACTTCAACAGTGCCTCCTTTTAAACCAGAAAAGCAATGGGACTAAAAAAGGTAGGACACCTAGAAAGAGGAGGGCGTGGGATGGAGGGGGAAAGAATCATATCAACAGTGACAACAGAAAATGCTAATACAGTTCTAAAGTTAGAACTGAACCAGATCCAGGTACAGCAGAACTTGAAAGAACACTGCTACATACTGAACAAAGTAGCAAAAATAAAGCTTTCAATTACTTAGCATTCAAGAAGTAAAAGGCAGATACAAATGATGTGCAAGGCCACAAGAATTTCTTTCACTTTATGTGCTGGCTTTTGACATCCTTGTTTTGAACATCAAGTTAATTAGGCATTTCTAGAAAGCTCATCACAGCTAAGGAGCAGCTGGGGAGAAGAAAACTGTGCTGATATTTATCAGTGGTTACAAAGGTCAGAGGACCACAGAAAATGGTTGCTACTTTATTCTTCCTCTGCATAGTGAGCACTTAGCAAGTAAACTTTGTGTGGTGCAGAAAATGTCAAGGTTTAGACAGGGCAATCAAGTGATTTTGAATCTAGTATTTACTAATAATTTGCATATGCATCTAACATACTAGGACAGGCACTTTATAAATAATTAAGAATTAATTTTAAAACCAACCAAGACAAATATGGCCAAAGAAGGAATAAGATGAGCCCACAATAAGTTCCATTCTGACCTAAAGATTTTCAGAGAAGTTTTCAAAGATTAAAGGCTAATACAAAACCAACATACAACTCATGAACTCTGAAGATGAATTTTGAAAAGACAACTTGACTGCTTCAAAAAACAGGTAACATTGTTTTAAAAAGTAGGTTAGTACAGGTCTTGTAACCAATGTGCAATTCCAGGTTCAATTAAAAAAAAAAAGGGAACTAACATGACAAAATATAAATGTTTGCTGAGAACCAAGATGCCATCTTCCAATCAATAACGGACAGAGGCTAGTTTAACCAGATTTCATAGCCCAATTACCCTCATCTACAATTCTCAGACTTTCTAAAAACCTTGCACAATGTTTGAAAATCCATGAAGATGATCTCTCTGCTAGTGCTACTCTATTTCATTAAGATACCAGTTACTGTGTGCTGGCCTATAACAATGCACATTTCTGCCAACTCAGAGCCATTCCCTGCAATATGGAGTTTTAAAACAAGCATGCAAATAACATAGTTGGGCTTTTACTCTCTCAGAACAGTTCCTTCAGAACACTAAATCTTTTGGATTCACTTTTGCAATTATTGCTGCCATTAGTAGGGATTACAGCATTCATTTTAAATAAAAATGGAGGCTGAGTGTTAAGGAAACCTCAATTCAGGTCAACAAAAAACATCACAAGAGCAGACAGTATTACTCCCCACTAGTCAACACCCATGTTCCTATCAGGCAGCTACAAAGCTACATTCATGATTTCTTGATAAAATGTTGTGTATTTTCTCAAATACTGTCTTGTAATCACATTGGGATTTTCTGTTTTCTTGGGAGATCTAGATTTGATCTAGGGATGTTCTTTTATTTTTCTACTTAGATGGAAACAAACATTCATTGCTTTTCAAGCTTTCAACTTTTTGACTCATGATGATTTTGCTACCAAATATAAGTAGAACATGAAATTAACTTTTTCATTCTTTAACATATCAATATTCTCTAAATGGTTTAAACTGAGTTGTTTGGAGTCATTGCCATCGTACATTTAAGCATCGTACCACATGTCAAAATATTACAACTGAACTGTTCACACAAGTCTATGAGTTACTGGTTGGAATGTGTGTCCCTGTCAGTTACCTAAAACTCAGCTCTCTGAGTGCTTTAGTTTCTTCAGTCTTTAATCTCCTTTTCTCACATTACAAGAACACCAGGCCATCTTTTTTGAGCTATGAGAAATCTCATGCTCTTCTCTCTCTTAAATTTCTGTTTTTTGTGATCCCTATTTATTAGCTGTTTCACAAAATGGTCTTCTGCATTTTGTCATTAAACTAAAATAAAGGTATGCTGGACTGATTTCAACACTCCTCTTCCCATTAGGACTATAAGTTTTTCAGAAGCTGTCAAGGCATCCAGGGATTTCAGTTCAGGTTTGTAAATTCTTCCAAAAACATATGGTCCTACTAGATGGTTTATGTGTTTCGAATTTGAATATAGTCCAATATTGTGGACACTGAAATTGAATTATTAAACCGGTATAGGCCATTTGAAACAAATACATTCAAAATTATGCAGTATTTTTTGATTGCAAAGGCACTGAAATAGTTCTGAGCTGTGTTCAAATAAGCCACCATGTAGGCAATGAGCCTGTGCATCATTTCCACATCCTTCACAGTCTTTCTACCTGCTCCCAATTAAAAACTCTCAGATGAATGCAGTATGTTTTAATGTATGTACGTTACAAAGAAAAATGCATACCTGGACACTACCATGAGCTGATAAGTAATTAGTGAAAGATATTTAAGGGTCCACTGCTCTGTATAAAGAATTCAATTTACAACTCCCCTGTGTCTTCACCGCATGGCAAAGTTGTCAAGACAGTCACTAAAAAGAACAAATCTACAGCCCATGATGCAGCCAACATTTTTTCTGTGAATTCACAGCCTTGACGGTGAAGACATTGCTATACTGAGATTCACAAATCGCTCCACTTACTTTTCCCCCCTTATTTTAAGGTATACATCACTTATGATGAAAGGTATCAGATTGAGTGCATTAGAAACTGATGTCCTCTGCCCACAGAAATGGTACCTCAGAAGTCACAATACAAGCTTTCACACAGGTCTGTCAAAATATTCAGAGAGCTTTTCTAATGGACTGCCTTTTACAGTGAGGAAATACATCAGTCTCTATGCTGACTCAATTAGTAGTTCCAATTAAGGTCATTTATTGTGTTGACTGGGTTACATGGACAGCTGTTCCTTTGAAACTGGATGGAGGCCTCCAATTTATTTCACATAGGCCACAAAATTGTCAGAGGGTAGTTACCAACCTGAATCCTATTTGAAACAGTGACCTAGAAATGAACAGCTCTGCATCCTTCCCTGAGCCATCCAGTTTCCCCTCAAAAATTTTTTAATCTGTCTTCATGTTAGGTTTGTTTAAATCTCCAATATTGAAGTTGAATTCCTTGAAGACTTGTATAAGAACAATTCCAATGGACACTGTGGTGAATCCACAAGCCATGCCCAAAAAATCTACGACTCCTACATTACTCCATTCCCTGAAAAGGATGGCTGAAGCCAGCAGGACTAGGGTGGTAAACACAACGTAGTAGATGGCACCAAACACAGAGGAGTCAAAACACTCCAGTGCCTTATTAATGTATCTGAACTGAATGATAATGCTACATCCTAATACTGCCAGAAGTACCAGACAGAGGTACAGAGCCCTTTGACTTGATGGGTTATTGTGAAAGATATCTTGAGCAGCCAGCCCAATGCCTTTTGTGCTGGGAACAGTGAAACTGCCCAACAGAGAGCAAATACTGATGTAAACCATAATATTAGTAGGTCCATGAGCTGGAGCTATCCAGAAGATAAGCAGGAGAAGCATTAGCAGCACTATGCAGAGATAACCCACGAAAACTGGAAAACAAAAAGAAAACAAGAAAATATCAAGATGAGAACTCTTGGTCTTCCAAAAATTTTAGAAGGCAAATCATGCCCTAGCAGTGACTTTCAGGTATACATCACAATTAAGATTTGCTATGGAAGATGGACCCAAATCATTGAGCTTCCAGAAATATTGGCATCCACGACTGATGATGCTGTCATGTTCTTTGGAAAAACAAATAACCATGTAGAAAATTATACACTGTGGCACATTTGAAATGGATTTCAGATGGCTGTTTAAAATCTTATTCCATTTTCCATTAGGACTATACTCCTTAATGTCTCCTATGACAGACAGAAGGATAACAGTTCATTCATAAACAGTTCATTAAGGCACAGTGTGTGGATCCAGCAAAGAGCTTAAACATAAGGTTAGATCCCACTAAGGTAAGCATATGAGTAGGGAGTTAGAACAAACATGAGGCCATATTATTTACATTATACCATCAGTACACATATAGGATCAGTGAAAGACATTTCATGCTTTATGGTTTAAAATAAATAATGCAATTTGTTCAGGTTTAAATGGTAAATTGAGACCGAGGTATTTGTTTTCTTTTCTTTGTTTGCAGATTTTTTGAATAGCTGATGTTATTAGGTTTGAGTTTCTCTCACTTAAAGCAAATACAAGAAAAACAATAGTTGGCAGTTTAGCTCTTAAGCAAGAAAAATAAAAATGGGCCTGGAACATATTAATACCAGTATGTGTCCTCCAGCAGTTGGTGAGAAGGAACAAGCATTTCAGCGTATGTCTCAACAGCCTATTTCTACATACCTTTATTGTGCAAAGAAATCTGGGAACATAGCTGGTATTTAGCATAAACTTTTAATTTAAAAAAATGGAGAAATAAAGGAGAGAAGAAAGTATTTTTTGTTTTGTATAAAACAACTTAAATCAAAATCCTAGATTTATACTTTTCATCTCTAAATAGCAAGATACAGTTTTTCATAATGTTATAAAATTACAAGTTCAACTGGCCATTGTTCTGAGGTTGTTGTGCATGATAATGTTTTCAAAAGTATCCGTGTTTTCCTTTCTGCACACATGTCCCAGTAAATACATGTTCCCAGTAAATGACAAGTTCTAAGAAGAGCAGGGCATAGTTTTCTTACACAAAACCTGTATTGGTTTGCCTCTTTCATGCAATGATTTCTTCATAAGTCAATTTCCCTACCTGACAGAAGTGCTAAGTCTCTTCTTCAAGCATGTTCCTGCTCAACCTCAGAAAATCATTATGAATTAATGAAAAAACAAACTACCTGGATTTGTAAGCTTCTCTTCAAGCTCAGCCTGAGTCGTTACACTCTCGGACTTTGGGGAATGGATAATGAGAACAACAGACCCAGCACAGCTCAACAAACACCCCAGCTTGCCAAGAATGTTCAGTTTCTCTTTCAGTAGGTAAGAAGCTAAGATGGACCTTTGAAAAGAGGAAGAAAAACAAGTTTGACTACATCCTGTTAATAGTGTACCAACAGTGCTGAGCCATACGAATTTCCCTTTTTAAAGGAATACTGTCAAATGTTGATAAATTCTCAAAATGTATTTCTGACTTATCTGAGGAAAGATTCATCCATTTGCAGTTTTACTCAATCCTTGACAACTCACCTTAGGGAAAAAACCCAAACCAACATAACGAAACAAGACACAAACCCCAACAAAACTCCTAGCCACAACACCCCAAAAAACAAAACCACATCACCCCCTCAACCCTCCTGCCAAACAACCAAAACCCCCCAAACCAGACATCTACCCATTACCAATTTGGTGAGCTGTCACAAAGCCCCATTTTATAGGTGCTAAGCAGTCATGAGATAAAAGTGACCTTTGTTTACAAAGATCCCAGGGCTCGATTCAGACATGTAGTTGACTAAACTAAGCAAAAATATGTGGCCTAGGATAAAATAATAGGTGGTACTTAGAGCACCAGTGTGCTTCATAGTGATAGAACTGAAGAGAGATATGAAGCAATGCCAGCTACACTCTGAAGCAGATGACCAGTGCAGTCACAATTCAGCAGGCAACAGAAAAATCTCAAGGCAATGCACAGCTTTGTTTTCAAAGAGTTGTGCTTTTTCACTGCAGTAGTTCCACAACTGTAGTTCATGTTTTATGAATACAAAACATTAGTTACATACTAAACTCCTTAAACTCACTGCCTTTTCTGTGCCTCCCACAAACATAACTTCTAAGAAGTTGCGGGCATGCATATGCAAGGAACTCCCTTGAGTTTTCCTCCTTGGAAAGAGGCCAGATCCAGTGAAATGAAATCAGCATCAATAAACACATGTGGGCTGTGGATAGCTGGGTAGAGAAAGACTGTGAGACAAAAGGAAAGATCTACACAGTAAGGGAACTGTGAACAAGAGAATAGGCAGAGAAGTCCAGAACAACCACAGAAAAGGGAGAGAAAAATGTGTATCTGTTCCAAATCATAGTGAGAGCTAAAAGCAGAAGATACTCAGGAAAACCCTTCTTCACCACTGCCTTCCCCCAGCCCAGCTTTCCTGAGAAACACAGGAATAGGTGACATTATAACACATCATGAACAGCCATAAGCCTGACATTTCTCAGTGGACCTCCAGTGAACACTGACTCCCTCTGACAATTTATTAAGTAGTAATGACATCCAGATAAGAACAAGAAGAGCAAACTCTTACCCAAATGGAACGCCAAGAGCTCCCAAGGGTGTCACTAGCACAGTTGGGACTGCAGTGTAGGCCAAGAAATTCCCTATTTGACCCAGTGCCACTGTCAAGAGAACCAGAAATAAGCCTTTAAACCCCTTTGTAAAAATAAGTAATCAAAACTTGCCCAATACTGTTTGGGAAAGACTGACCTAACGGGAAAACAGATGTTACAATTTGCTTAGTTCTGTTAATTTTGCACGTAAATAAAATGGCTGGAATTTTTCTATAGTTTTGTATTTGCCATGCAAGAGTATCCAAGTGGGAACAGTAAATAATCTCATTTGTAACTTCTTAGTTAAATATAAGTAAGACTATGAATTAGAAACACTCATGAATTATAATCTCAGTATTGCACTCAAATATTTGTATGAGGATGGGTAAAAGTATACATAATCCATGGTTTCATCTTTAGAACGTGCATTAATGTAAAACAAATGTACTTGATTATAGTTCCTAACAGCAGTGTTACTTTTTTGGGGGGAAATAAAGACAGTACTGAGGTATCTTCTACTGAAACACTAAGCACATGCATAAAGGCTCTTCAATACACTAAATCAACTTTTCATAACACTATGTTAAACATCCAAAGTCATTCCTGACAACTGTAAAAAGAACACGCCTAACAAGACACAGCCTCAACCTTATTTTTCTTTCCTCCAGTAAAAGCAAATTCCAAGATATACCACAGTATTGCACATCACAGCTGTGATAACAGTTCATGTGTTCAAGTTTTCAGTTAAAAAATAAAAGCTGGATGGTTTTGCAAGTGCTGGCAAGTTTATAATAGGTCAACATACTTGCACGGTTACAGGGTTTGTGGTAACTGGCAAGAAGCTTGAGATTGAGCACAAATTACATACAGCTCAAATTTCCAGTTGCTGTTAAAAGCCATTATCAGCATTTAAAAACATTTCAAGAATCCAAGACGTCTTTATGCGCAGGCTGGCATTGCCCTCAACTATCAAATATCATTACTATCATCCAATTTTTTACATCTGCAAAGCACTCTGCAAACATTAATTAATTTACCAATTTAGCTCACATTATCAGTAGAGCTGAAGACCTGTGTAACCTACAGGAAATATGAAGGAGACAAACAAACTTGCAAAACTGCAGAGTGTGGCAAAATTATACTAATTAAATTCCCTGAGGCTTTCTCTATGCGCAGGAGCGAGACAGAGAAATTGATGAGCAGCATTTCTAAGGCACAAGAGACCTTGTGGTGGTTTCTCTGTCCCTGGGAACAGAGTAACTTGGGTATCAACCTCAGGCTGTTTGGAGATCTATGTGGCAACTCTGGCATTATCTTCAAGGCATCTGAAGGCATTGGGGCATATCTTGGATGGAGAACAATGCACAGCTGGTACTCTGCATTTCTGCAGATTACATGTATTTCTAAATGACTTGGACAAAAGGTTGCTTTTTTTGGAGGTCAGGTGTCTTAACTTCCTGTTGGAAGAACTCTTAACAGATGGCACTGACATCAATCCATAAAGTAGATCTCTGAAGCTTCAGTCAAACAGAACATATTGTAAGGCAACTGAACTTACTCGAGGTTTTCCATATCACCACAGAGTAGCAGTAACAGTCCCTTACCACCAGAAACAACAGACCAGGACTAGTTAACATCAATGAAAAAAAGAATCTCAGTAATTGTTACCATCTACCTGATGTTGAGGACCTTTGCTGCCAACCTTTGCTATCCAGTCCTCTCTGAACAGATACATCAGTGCTGTAAGTCAAGGCATGACTCCAGTTCTTGAAGGCACACCAAGCTTTTAATATGATAAACAAGTACCAGTACCCTCGAAGTTACTGCAACACAAAACCTGACCCACACTGGCATGTCTCCATTAGCAAGGAGACCAGGAGTAGACCTGTACAGTAAAAGATATATATATTCAAGGCATGTCAGGGGGTTTATTTCAGACTAACTTCAGCCTGCTCCTGCTAACTTAAAGTCTATTTGCAGCTTACATGCATTAAGCACATTAAGTATGTTCCTGGAATTCATCTTCCAACCTAGTTTCATTTTAAAGACCTAGTCAGGAACTCCAACTCTGCTATGAAATGGGAAATACAGCCCAATCTGCATTGACAAACAGGAGATGCACTTCACAAGTGTACTCCCTCTCTGTAATACAACACTAATGCAGATGTTTTCACTAAAAGAACCATCCACATCTATGCTGATATCAAAACCTGCACTGAAACTAATTAATTAGCCAATTAATTAGTTTAATGCTCATTGAAATACCTGCACACATGCTGCAATCACTCTTTTGACTACAGAGTAAGGAAAAGTCCCTTAGCAGAATCTGCAGCCCTTCCTCTGAAGTCTTCAGTAATCCAATGGATCCCAGGGCCCCAAATGGCTGGGCAGCGTTATGCTGGGTCAACATGCCAACACAGAAACACTTACTCACCATCTGAACAAATACCATGAGAACACGTTGATAGAGTTTTATCTACTATGTGGGTTTTGTTAGTCATCCAAATGCCAAATTCTCTGCTTAAGAAAATCATTAATCACAGTCAGCTGTTATCATTTCACCCAGATAACTGGGGGGATTGCTAATTGCAGAAGTAACACCTTTATCCAAACAGCACCTTTCTGTGCATCCCATAGGTGCCTACCTGGCCCTTGCTGTTGCTGTTTGTGACTGTGCTGCCATTCTGAGTCTATAATATCCACAAGCAATTCTTCTTGCTCAGTTCCTCAGTAAAGCTACTCAGGTTTTGTTTTGGAATACCTACATCTATCTACTGGAAAAAAGCCAACTGATACCATTCCCTTCAGCTGTTTTGCCTTCATTCAATTTAGTCAGCTCTTTTAAGCATGAAATTGTTTTCTCTGATTCACCAAGATAAGTCCTGTAATGAAACCTCCCTTTTTTAACTCCTTCTGCTTAGAGATTACAGATGGGAGCCTCAGGAGTGATAAACAGTGACTGATGCACAGATTTATTTCTATTTAGGCAGTAGTGATCCTGTCAAGGGAGGAAGCTGTCAAAGAACTACTTAAACTCAGGTTAAATCAGCTGAGGACTTTGCTTCTGAAGCTCTGTTGGCTTCTACACTTGCTGTGAACTTTGTCCTTCAATGAGATATATCAGTTTTCATTCCTTTTGCATAGCTTGAAGACAACAAAACCAGAAGTCAGAGACTTACCTTGCTGCCACAAAACCAGGGGCACAACTGGACCCATATACTTCTCAGAAACAGCATTGGAACTTTCCAAATAATTCACAAAAGGCTGGATTAGAGTCTAAAAGTGGGGTATGATTCTAACCTTGTGGGTAGAAGTATGTGTAAGAGGAGAAAGCTAGCTGCTCCCCATGCTCCAGATTCACATCAGAGAATGAACTCGGTGTTAGCAGAGTTACAAAGATATTAAGGGTAAAATTACACTGATCTCATATCAGCACCACAGAAGGCTTTGCATTAATCTTGCAGATTAAAAGCAAAACTGAAACTGTATCTGTTGAACTGGAAACCAAAAGAATTTTTTTTTTTTTTAAATTGAGGCTGGTTAAATACTTTCTGATCTAAAACATAACATGTCCTCAATGAGCCCTTTTGTGCAGAGCGATAATTTTTAATTCAGCTTTGAGTTTTATTAAAAACTGAGCTGGCCAGTGCAATACAGAGACACAAACCATGCAGGAACCCAGAGTCAGAGCAGTGTGTGGCTGCCAAGGGCTGCAAGTACCAAATGGTTTGGAAATGTGGAAATATGTCTGACTCATGTTTGTCCCAGTTCTTTGCCTTTGCAAACACCACCAGGCATGGTAGCCATGGTAAGAGTTTACTAAAAGTGGGATATTTCTAGGGATGGAAATTTTATAGCAAGGGATCGTGAGATTCAAGATGAAAACCCAGATTTCCTGATGTCTCCTATCACTATCTAAGCAAAGCTCTCTTAAAAAAAAAAAAAAATTTTAAACTTTTAAAGATACTTACTTGCAATAGTGCCCGACCACCATACTATATCAGTTAAGTACGAAGTACCTGGAAGTATAGGAAAATGTATTAGAAAAATATGAAATCACAAAATTGGAGCTATGAAACAACAGTCTCAGTTATTAAAGACCTTCATGTTAAACCTATTCTTCAAGGCAAATGAATCGGAAATTAAAAAAAAAAAAAAAGGGAAAAAAAAAGAGAGAACAAATTTGGATTTGGCTTATGTTTCCAAGTAAGACCTTAAGACAATGTGTTAGTCAGAAGTTCTGGTTTCCAGTTTTAAGTACCTATGTGCCACTAATGCAGTACTGTGTAGAAAAGCATCCAAAATGTCACCAAATGCTTCTGAGGATGACATTTAAGCATACAAATTAGAAGCACTGGTGTTGCCTGATCCTCCTGCATTTAAGCATTGGAAAGTGCTACAACTGAAGCCTCTGAACTCCTGACATAGTGCACAGTTTCAGAGAGGAGTAAAAACTCTGCATTGTCTTCAGTGCCTCCCAAACTGGAGGATGGTAATTCTGTCAAATTATCATCTCTTGCCTTGGGATGTGCCCAGGTGGAGCCTGTGCACGACAGTTCTGCTTCTGTAGAACATCGAGGCTCATGACCACTTCCTAAACTAAAGCATGGCCTTCTCTGAGCACAACCTTGGCATCAAGTTATGCTCCTATATTTTGCTCTCTTTCTATCAATACATCTCTGCATTCATTTGGGAAGATGCCCTCTCAAAAGCTGCTGGAGTAGTAGGCAATATTGTACCTACTCTGAAATCCCAAGTGGAAGAAAAACACAGTCATCAGTAACTCTGGAGACATATAAAGTATTAAGCACTTGGAAATCACATTAGACAATTGAAAAGAGATGAAATATGACTAATGAAAATGGCCAGCTTTAGAGTAGGAGTAGTAATTTTTCAGGCTTTTGTTATTGCATATAAAATAAAAACACTGTTGGGGTGGGGGCAGAAATTATAGAAAATATTGACTCAAGTAAGGTAACTTTGCAAAATATTTGTCACCCACTGCTGTTTCTAACTAGACAAGGATTGCTAATTACATCAATACTATATTATTGATTCAAGAGAGAAGACAGAAGAGACTTGAAGTGTCTCCTTGTTAATTATACAACACCTGCTGAAGACAATGGAAAAAAAAGACATCATTTGACACTGCCCATCTCAGACTCACAGCTCCAACTGCTAGATTCATGGCAGATCCCCACTGCTCCATAACACAAAATAGAAATTTGGGGTATTTTCCTGGATGCTGCCTCGCTGAGCATGCCAACAGAAAGAACTACAAAATGCTCAGCAAGTTGCACAGACACCAGTAGAGTCTTCAAAACAGGAAGTTTTGCTAGCACTGAGAAAGCAGGCACACACCCATCACCCATCACCCACTACCCACTTAACCCAGTGCTAAACTGAAAGCTTTTCAGGAGTAAGTACACTCAAAATGGAAACTTCCTCCAGCTGCCTTGGGATGCAAAATTAATTTTTCTCCTGTGTTTCTCATTGTTTCCCTTACAAAAAAAAAAAAAAAAAAGGTTTGTATTTATGGTGCAAACATGATCTCTCTGTGGACAATCAAAATGGGTTACAGCCATCTTGGAGGGAAAGGGAGACTATGCTTGCAAAACAAAAGGGAGTCTATGCTTGCAAAACAAAAGTTTGTCTGGTGCCCTTAAATGTAAGGTCATTGCAGAAGAAGCAAAAAAAACTTTTTACATTAAGCTGCCAGGTTGTAGTAACATACTTCCAAGCTTGCTTTGCTCCACTGCATTCACCCTGAACATGCTAGATGCAGCAAGCAATGAAAATGCAAGTAGAAATATATACATATATATATATATAAAAATATATTTCTTTGTATATTATTTGTACATGTACATATGTGTACATATTTACATACATGCAATGTATACAGAGAAAATACCTCGTCCTGGAACTAAAAAGCATTTTTCATAAAAAAAAGTTCCTAGAACTTATGGAGACATGCTCATACACAGACACCATCACCTACAAAAAGAAATGGCTATTGACCACAGTAATACAATTCAAGGGCATGATGCAACCCGTGTTTACAGTCTTCCCCTTACATTAAAGTATGATATTAAAAACAAATAAATAATTTTTTAAAAATTGCATTTTCCTATGTTCAAAGCATGAAGATGCAACTAGCAAATGCTGTTCAACTGCATGCTTTGGGGAGCTCAAATTTCAAAATAAAATTCAGAAGATCTTCACACTTGTGAATTTACAGCTTTTTTTTGGCTAACCTGTCTAGACAGCACAGTCAGTTCCTGAATATGTTCACCTCAGGAAATAATAATGAGGCATGGGATTTCAATATGAAAAATATAAGAAATAATTTATTTCATGTTACTGATCTGTCTCTTCTCAAAAAGCAGAAACCGCCATGTGACCGATATAACTTGTGCGTATCTGTGGAAGAGCTGGAACTAACAAGCGACAAGTTTCTAGCTGTTCATGGCCAGAAACCATCTAAGCCACAGAAACTGGTGGTGAAGTCCCACAGGTACATGGAAAAGCAGAACCTGTGCATGGACAGGAGTGCACACAAGTCCCCAGTGCCGTGTTACAGCGTGACAGCCCAGCGCACTTGACCATCCCCCGGGAAGATGTTGCTGATGCGCAGTAACAACCCCTCGCTGCTCTCCCCGCTAACACATCCTTGTGGAAACCCCGCGCTGCTACACATCCTGACCCCCGCCCGCCGCCTGTCCGCTCATTTATCGCCTCCCTTGCGCCTCGATCCAGTCACGGACCTCTCATGTCAAACACGCTTAACGTGACAAACTGAAGCCGGCTCCCGGTGTCCCGCACACCGGGCGACACGGCCACCCCCCGACAGAGACTGACACCGCCGAGGGTGCCCGTCCTCGCTGCCCCGCGGGGCGGGCCGGGTCCCTGGGCAGCCCTGCCGCCTCCCTCCCTTCACGGGGGGCCGGCCGCCGCCGCAGCGCG
>VWZP01004826.1:4418703-4450367 GCA_013396995.1 Dicaeum eximium | reverse complement strand
CGTGGGGAGATACCGGGCAGAAGCTCGGAGCTGCGCGTGTCCATGGGCAGGGGGCGCGGGACGACGTGTAGGGGGATGCGGAGACCGGGGCGATGAGGAGAAATGTGCACGGGGATGTGGAGGGAGAGGGGGATGACAGCAGGGCAAAAGGATGCGGAAAGACAGGGATGCGCGAAGATGTGCAGAGGGATATGTTCTGCAGGACAGGCGCGTCCCGCCGGGACAGTGTTTCTGGTGTGGGAGCGGCGCTTCTCTCCAGCGCTCTCGCTTTCCCGTGGGTTTCTAAAACTCGTGTCGGGTTCCCGGTCCGCCCGAGGGCGTGGGATGTTGCGACGGCAGGGCTAGGCGGGGATCGCGGGCAGGTCAGTGTGAGGGGCAGAGCTGGACAATCAGCCAGGCACTGTGTGGCTAGACACTGAGAAACTTGGCCTCTGCCTGAAAACTGAGGGATCCATAATTGCTCCTGCAGTAAATCCAGGAATCCACTTTTATTTCCGGGAAAAAGTTCACTCTCTTCTAATGGCGCAGAGCAAGGTCGGAGTCTCACATTTATGAACCTCCTCTCTCAGCTGTCGTTCAGCATCTTCCAGGTTCTAGGAGGGCAGAACAGAAGCGATCCTGCCATTGCAGAGAAGGGCTGGAGATCCCTCTGGCAGCAATACAGCTGGGCCATTACAGGGCCACTTCTCTTTGAGAGAACTCAGTCTCTCGAAGATGAAGTGCTGAGCTGAAAGTAATCTTCCTTGCTCAGCAAAATATTTTGTAGCAGGTATCTCACTGCAGTTCTTACTATTTCCAGATATATATGAAAATAAATCAATCCATAATGGATTCCTGTGGCAACATCCATCTTAGGAAATGAGTTATGGTATCTTGGCTTAATATAAATGAAAGTGGACATTTTTGTAATTTTTAGCAATTGGGAATGGTTCTTAGCATACATTTTGGCATTCCCAGGAAATATGAGTTTAGAGAAGAGGCAAACTCCTGGAAATATTTATCTTGTCTGCGTATTTCTTGGTTTGCCTACACTGCTAGAGGCAGCTGTCCTAGGAAGGCTCAGGAACACTGTGATGATTTTTTAAGGTTTAATGGCAAGATATGTAATACTGCAGTAGTGCCCATATTTTCCCCTAGGTTATTTCATCAGGTCATTGTATCAATACTGAACGTAATGGAAGAGAGGATTCATCCTTGTGAGACTCACAAAACCTGCAAAATGAGTACACAGGAGGTGGAAGAACAGTTATCCATAGCAGCCCTTGGAAACAAAGATAGAGGTGAAGACAAATACAGGCTAATTATAAATATCCATTTCTGATCTATATACGGCCTAGTAACATGTACAGAAAAAATTTTACAGGAAATAAGTTATGCTTGCACAGTGGAAAAATTATATATATTTAACAGCCTTTGCTGTTAAATTTTGCATCTAATTATCAGGCAAGTTTCTAAACACAGCTCAAACCTGGCCAATTTTTATACTCAAAATCTCTCTCTGGTGTGGTTGAACCAAGACAAAAGCAGGTACCAGAGATCTCAGAGAAACAGTTCATTTCACTCCAGCCCACTCCAACCGTCATTTTAATATTTTACTTATAAATCTAATATCCTACTTATAAATCTTATATATGCCTTTCCAAAGTATGTATTTGGATAGGTAATTCTAACATACTTAAACTGCCATATTAAGTTAGTTACTCTTGCACTTGCCATATAATAGGTATAGTGTTCCTACCTATTAGTCATAGACTAAAATAATATGCACAGCAATGATAAATTTACAAATATCTTGAAGCAACAGCCTGAATTCACCCAATATCTGCATTATTAAGTGTACAAACAATTTGGACCAAGACATAAAAGTACCTCAATGAAAACAGCTGTTATCATAATTTGAATGGAAATAAGATGACCTTTTTTAAACTATTACATATATGGCACATATAAACTCCTTAAGTCCATCTAGTCTTCTGGGGCTGAGTTTCACTGTGATAGCATCATTCTTCCTGCCCAAGCTGTCATCAGGTATTGCAAAATAACAGGCTTTGGGTTAGTTTGGCTTTGGCCTTGCAATGCGCAGTATTACTGATGCCATATCAGCCTGATGTCTCATGAACACACAAATTACATAGGAGGAACCTCAGATTTATGTGGCATTTCCTCCAAAAAATCTCTGCTCCCCTCCATTAGGATGGGTATTTAGGGTCGCCAAGATGTCGAAGGAGCATTTATTCGACTTTTGTAAGTCTCTTGTCCAAAAGAAGGGACAAGTGATTGAGGTAAGCTGGAGTTTGAAGTGAGTGAGCAAAGTTGGTAGAGGTTGCACCATTTTTTTTGCAGGAGCAATTGACCTTTTTCCCCCTGATTTTAGGGGGAAGAAAAATGCTTGTGTATGATCTAAAGGAATTGATTGTTTCCTCTGTAATGCCTTGGATTCCTCTGTTATGTTTGGTTTATGTACAAAAAAGAGGGGTTTTAAAAATTAAATCAGTTGTTGGGCTGTTTTATCAAGGCTAGAGGAAAATCAGATAATTCTGTATCTGGCATAGAATGCAAATACAGTAACTGAGCCTGGAAGATAATCTGAAACTCCCTATAAAATAGCTGGGACAGCAGGGTGGATGTTTACCAACAGCTCGATCAGACCCTGAAGCAACAGCAGTAAATCTCGTTGGCAGAAGCACTATAAAGATCCACTGTGCCAGCAACTGAAGCAGTAGGAACTGGGACTGCAAACTAAACAGAAAGAAGACAGTGGCAATCCTACTTTTCTAGCTCTTGAGAACCAAAGACCAAAGAAAGGGCAGTTTTATGAAGACTTGTGTAATGATCCACTGAACCTAGGCCAGAAAAAAACCCTAAGAATCCTTTATAGGCAGTCTTGATCAGTTGCTTGGAGTATAAAAAGTGGCTTTGGTATAAGTGGGACATAACTGGTACGGGTGGTCTTGCTTTGGAAAGGAAGGGAAGGGACTTGAACCTTTGTTGCAGTCCAGCCCTTGATTTGCTATGGGTATCTATATGTATGGAGGGAGAATGAATGGAAGCCTGCTGAAAGGTATTGCTCTGCAAAGATGGGTCCTGTCAGCTTTTTGACTCTCCATTTCATTAACAAGGACTTCATTGAGTCTTTGGGCCCAGATTTGGGCTTTTAAAGTGCAGAGTGATGTTTATGAAATGAAATCGTAGTGCTGATTTCTACTGCACTGTTGACAGTGGTCACAAGACTGGCTCCTCTGCAGCTGGAACTAAAAATTAAGCTCAGCCTTGATGTCTGAATTTGACTATCTAGGACTGCAATGAAATGCTGCCTTCTATCTGCAATACTGAGCTCACACAAGCTTCTGTGGTGTCTCTGTCCTTTGGGTTACAAAAGGAAGGGTAGCCCTTGGCATACACCAGCTCTCTTCAAGGACAGGACAACAGGCTGCAAATCAACGCAACTCAGTGCAGTCTTCAGCAGAAAAGTGAGGGGTGGTTTCATTTTTCAAAGGGTCCAAGGTTGATGCAGGGAAGCTTGTTAGTGATGTGCAATTATGGAAGTCTGGTCTGAATGAATAATGAAGGCTTGCTGCCACTTTAGCCCATGGAAAACAACTTCTCTGCTAAATGACAGTGGCTACGCATAGTTCTGGGGGTTTGGAGAACTTCAGCATCCTGAAGAGGTGGTGCAAGACTGCTTTTAAGTTATTGACACAGGAAGTACAGCAAGACTACTGCAAACAGACCCTACCATTTCAGCTTTGCTGCAAGAAAAGCAGATCCCTTCAGGGAGAGCGTGTCCTTCATGCAGCAGGCAGAAGTGAGATAGCTAGTTCTGATAAGTGTGCCTGATCATGCTGCAGAGAATCCACATCAATTAACATCATGTCTGCTCACATTTGCTCTGCAGAAACTTCTGGAATCCTCTATGACTAGGGAACACTGAAGAAAGCAGAGATTTCCCAGTAAATCCTGTAGCAGATTTTATAGTTCACCTACATTAATTGCAAACTCTGACCAGGACATTCTTTTCTATGCTGATTTCCAAAAGTTGATTACACAATCTTAATGTGATGATGAGTATAGCATATGTAGATCCAACTCTGTTTCCTCCCGTATGAGGAATGTGGTAAAAGCCCAGCACACTATTTTAGCATGAACCTTTGGAACTGGGCTTCCAAGGCATGGTCATCACAATCATCCTAAAGTCCCTCCCTTACTGCTTTATTGCAATCTCTCATGTGATGGATTTGCCTGTCTTTCCCATACCTTGTTTGTTAAATAGACATATTAATCTTCTGTTTGAGATAAAGGGAGTTCTGGCTTGTGATTTGGACTTACAGATGTTGTCTGTATGTTATTATAACCTTTGACATGGTGATCTTTCTTGCTTCATAAGCTGCAAACCTAAATAAAGTGTAGTAATCATTGAATTACCTGTGGTGGAAGTCTCTTCCTGTTAAGCTGGCCAGCTGCTGAATTTCATGAGTGAAGACTACATTTTAGGGCATACCTTGGAGTTTTGAAGAATTAAAATTCTCTCAAGTGAGGAACATAGGAGGTGCTCCTATTAATCAAGTAAACTCACTCGTCAGTCTTGCTGGGTAGTTCCAACAATGCATGTATGGATTTTCTACTACACTGTTCTTCAGCAAAACATCTTTCCTAGCAAACACCTCAAGGAATATTGCGGTCAGCTGCCTGTTCAGAGATCAATCTTTGTACCCTTGAGCACATACTGTACTCTGAAGCTGGAATGTCATGATAAATTTTATTTTTATGTGGGTGCTTTTGAATGGGGTTTCACTGTTCAATATTGTTGAACACTGTTGAAAACTGAAAATGCATTACAATGGATTTTTTTTTCCTTCAAACCAAACAATAGGATACCATGAAAATGGCCCCTTTTTAACTACTTTCTTCTTGAAGTTTCACTTGTAACTGCATTTGCAAATTGTAAAGCCATTGCGCTCCTGGGACCCAGTTATTTAGTCCCAGGTGTTTACAGTATGCCACCATAGTAATGTGCTCTGTTTCCTAAATATGTACCTTCCCAGCAGCAAAGCTACATCTGCAGCCTCACTCACCACTGCATCTGAGAGCAAAAAGAAGCAGTCTGCTCTGGGAGAACAATGCTGAGATGCTGGGATTCCCAACTAATGGCCTAAACAGGGTTCTACCTGAAGAAATGATGATAGGCTGGTGCAAACTGTTTCTAGGGAGAGTCTACCAGACTGTGCATTATGGAAGGAGGCTTTTTATGATCTGCTACAGATCAGGGCAGCTGCAGACACTGCAGTAATTAATATTTATTGGGGTTTAACCCCATCTGGCAATGAAGAACCACATAGCCAGGATGGGAAAGAGAATCAGAAAAGTAAAAGTGAGAAAACTCATGGGGTGAGATAAGGGCAGTTTAATGGGAAAAGGAAGAAGAAGAAGAAGAAGATGATGATGATATCTAGAAGAGGTGTTGCAATTGCTCACCCCTCGCTGGCCAATGCCCAGTCATGTCCTGAGCAGGGACCCTGGGCCAGCTCTTCCCAGCAGTTTATATGCTGAGCATGTTGCCCTGTATTAAGGGATATCCCTTGGGCCAGTTTAGGGCAGCTGTCCCAGCTGTTTTCCCACACAACTTCTTGTGCCCCTCCAGCCTTCTTACTGTCAGTGCATGAGAAGCTGAAAATTCCTTGACTTAGTATCAACACTACTTAGCAAGAACAAAAAACACTTGTGTGTTATCAACATTATTCTCATACTAAATTCAAAACACAACACTTTACCAGCTGCTTGAAAGACAATTAATTCTATCCCAGCAGAAACCAGGACAGTATTTAATATTTAAAATAGAGTTTAATATGTAAAACGTCTGGTTAAAGAGTTGTAATGAAAGCCAGCTGTTGTAGTTTTTGACCTATGCTGGAAGGAAATCATTTGGCATGAGGTTAACCTCACTGTGCACAGCAGATGTTCAGTGTTGTGTCACAATCATTGCACATGCTGATCTGCACCTTTTAATAAGACAAGACTGTATTTATTTGTATTAAATGTGGCATCAGGATCTCAGGCAAGGTCAGAATGGTATTGTCAACTTCTAGGGAAATTTATTTATCTTCTCTAAATCCTGTCAATGTCCATGCTGAAAAGTCATTTCAGGAGTAGTTAAAGGACCTGTTATGTGATAGATCAATATTAATGCCGTATTGTACATCGTGGATCCTAGAATAATTGGGGTTTTAATGATGACTGAAATGTTTGGTCTGCCTTCATGCAAAGCAGCTGACAGGAATGCTGACTGCTTATGCGAAATTGGAAGTCATGTTTCTTGTCCTTAGCAGATGAGGAACAAGGGACATGGGACAACTGAATTACTGAGTTTCTTCTTATTTCAGCTATTCTACTTATGTATTTGAGGCTCTCTTTGACATACATCTGTCTTAAGGATTCATTTGATAATGTTTTTCCCTCAAATACTTACTCCAATGGGTTTGGTCCCTCTCACAGTTCTAGTGATAGTTGTCACAGTGTTATATTTATCCAGGATATATGGAGATTGTGATTACTGGCACCCTGACAGCAACTGACTTTTGCACAAAAGGTATTAGGTGCTAAACTGTCAGACTGAGCTTGGAGAACAGGAATCCTTGTGCTTAGCTGTCATTAACTTTGAAGTGCCAAGAAATGTTTACTGGCTATGAGAGGGCCAGCAAATATCGCAGGAACCTTCAGGGCAAGTCTTTCTATGTATAGGCTGCAGAGAGATAAAGTAGTCTTTGATGTACATCATACTGTCTTTAGTTTTATTGATTAAGAGTATTTTAATTATGATTTTAATGATAACCACTGCTGAAATGAGATCTCGTGGTAGAGAGTCATAGATGACTGTACCAAATAAAAGGGTCTCAGGTTTAATGATCTAATCTTAAATTCAATGAAATTATGAGGTCCCTTTGTCAAATAAATGTCACTTCAAAAAGGAATCAGAACAAAACAACACTTTTTAAAAGGAACCTGTGAATAAAAAAGTATTTTTAAACCTTTTATTTCAGGACATCTTTCCTTCAAATGAGTCTGTTTGCATAATAGCATTGTGAAAGGGAGATAAGATAATTGCTACTTCAGCAATAGAACAGCAGGAGTGCCTGAAGCTCCCTCCTGTCTGAGATTTAGACAGTAGCTGGAACAGAATAATTCTCTACCTTAATGTTTCTTTTGGACTCTGTTTGGCTGACTTCAGTTTGCCAACCCCCAAAATTAATATTTGGGAGACTTCTCTCTTTGGGACCTTAAATAAAGAATTGTTTTGTCATTTTGTTTTGTTTGTTTTGCCCCCCTCCCCCTCCCATCTTTCCTTTTAACATCTTCTGTTATACTCAGGGACAACAACAGGTGTGGAAACATCTGCCATGTTAGAGCAGGGAAGGCTTTCAGCCATGGCTGTTAGAATTTCCTCAAAAAGCAAAAAATTATAAACTGATCTAAATGAGAAAAATAACAGCAGAACCAAAGACATAGCTTGCCTTGCTGCTGGAAGGTGGGCTACCACCACACAGTGGCTCCAGGAGATGATCCCCATGCTGAGGTGCTGAAAAAAGTGGATGGAAATGGTTTTTTCTCACAAGTAAGAAAACAAACAGCTGACTATTTGCAGTAGTGCTTAAAGCAAATACATGTGAACACTTGCTGATCTGAACTGTGAAATGATGCATTACAGCTAGGCTCTGAGATTCAGAACTGAGCTCTTGTCAGTATTTACGTTTGAGCAAGTGGACCTACCAACAGTGGTGTGGTGAGAAGAAAGTGGCACACTTAAGTGCCACCTGAGCATCTGGACTGTGAGCCTTCTTTTCCACTGGCTCACTAATGTTTGGGCATCTCTTTCCATGTGTGAAGGATTGCAAGCAGGAGCATACAGGTTTTTGGGTACCTTGGTGAATGTGCACAGAAGGCAGCTGGGTTTAACCCATGGGGATAAATAGGCCTAACACTTCTGGCATGCAAGCCTCAGCACCCCAGGACAACGTGTTCTTCCTGGTCACACCACTGTCAGTCATGTGGGAAAACATCAGTCTTTGTCACTCCTTGGAGCAGGATAATCCTCTGTCTTGATGAGCTGTTGTCTTCTACCTGCCTTCTGAGGTTTTTTCCTCAGCTTTCTTTCACATCAGCACTGTTCTCTTGAGGCCTTGAGTTAATAATGAATATGAGTCAACACTTTCACTTCTTCTTTTTTTGGTGTGTCTTTTGTTTTGTTTTATGTGTGCTTTTCTTATCCTGCCTGGTTTTCTCACTGCCTGACAACAATTTTCTTCAGTAAAGCTGCACATCTTAATTAATTAATTGGATGCTGGGCTGTGGGCTACTGTTTATGATCTTTGGAGAGGACATGGCATTTTAGCACAGTTATTCTCAAATTGATAATGGATGCTTCATTAGGGATCTGGGGAATACATCTTCTGGTGAGGGAAGATGGCCTGTCCCTGAGGAGCTGCTGAAAGATGAGCAGGGGAGGTAGGAAAGCAAGAAAATTACCTGGGAGCAAAGTGCTTAAAAGGTTCCCTCTGGGCGAGAGACAGGCTTCACCAAAAAAGTGTTGCTGAAGCAATCTGTGGATTTTGAGAGCTGCAGGGAAAAGCCTTCTTCAATTGTCTCCTTGTGCTGCTCAGGGGTGCTGGCTTGGCTGTGACTTGCAGCAGTCACAGCCTTCTCCTGAGTCCTTTCTCAGCCTGGCTGTCAGGGGCTGCTTCGTCCCCTTCTCCCTCTGTTTGCCATCTTCCCTGCTCCACTCCAGCCAGCACCCACCCTGCATCCATCCAAACCAAAAGCAGCTCTTACGTGGGAGGAGCATCCAAAATCCAGAACACACTTCTGGTGAGGGGGATGTAGAAAGGCAATCTGAGGACTGCTGGCTCTGTGTGTCTTCTTCCATGCTGCAGAGGGAAAAGTGGCACTTCCCTGCATCCCAAAATAGCATGACAACATTTGAATGCCTAAATACCACTGTGTGCATGTGTGACAGGGGTTCTCCTTTGTCACAGGAAATACCTCTATAGGGGCCAAGTTGTGCTAGTACCTGTCTGGCTCCCAGGGAAAAAGCTAGGGAACCTGGGAGAACAGATGTCCACTCTGAAGAAATTACAGGTATCATCTCCCCACTTTCTCTGTCCCCTCCTGGCAGTTGTCCAGCCTGTCAGACTTGCCTAGGAGTAACGTGGGTGTAAATATTGCAGTGCACTGATGTTGTTAAGCTCCCGCTGTCCTTTGGGGTGGTGCTCAGCGATGTTCCCTCCAACAGAGGGAGCCTTAGGTCTATCTCCTGTCACCACATGACAAGAACTACAATCTGCATCATTTATACAAAACATAACAACCAGGAAAACTGTAATTTTGGCTGCTGATCTTCGCTTGTTATTCAGATTTTGACAGAGTCCCTCTCCTTGTCTGAGCTTTCAGAGCTCCCTCTCGGCTTTTTTTTAAAATTGATTTTTTCCTAGGATTTGTTTTCAAGCTTCAAACTCCTATTCTATTCTATTCTATTCTATTCTATTCTATTCTATTCTATTCTATTCTATTCTATTCTATTCTATTCTATTCTATTCTATTCTATTCTATTCTATTCTATTCTATTCTATTCTATTCTATTCCTCTAAGTATTTTGGTTGCTTACCTGTGTTCCAATGACTAATGTTTTTGAAAGGATGAAACTTTGTGTTTTCTATCTCCTTTCTAGTCAGACACTTAAATATTGCTGCAATAGATTTCCTACAGTGCAATGTAGAGGATCAATACACATTATTGAACTTTTAATGCAACAGAAATCATTATCTTTGACCCCATACCTATATGCTAGAATTAAATGAACAATGTCCTTGCTCTGAAACTATTTTTCTTTAGTTTAAGAAATACTTACAAAGTGAATCAGCAACTTAACAGGAGTGTGTGTATTTTTATAGTCTGTTTGAAAGTCTGGACAGTTCAGATGACCCATGTGGGTTAAACGTAAATTATGTTTAAAATGGTGTTTCAGACAAGAAATTTCCAAATTTAGCCTTTCCATGCAATTTTAATTTGACCCTCTAGTGAAAGTGTATGCTGATATAGCAATATTGCATCATAGACCTGTGAATCACTGAACCTGTACAAGAAGGATAGGAGTCAGGAAGGAGGCTACTGTGAGGCAGAGAATCTTCCCTTCTTGGAGAAGTTGAAAGATGTCAAATGGCTTAGGGGTCTGGATGGGCAGGACTGTCATCTTCTTCAACACCTGTGGGGTGGCTGGTCTGTACTGTACTGGAGGTGAGTGCCATGGAGCCTGCTCCCCAGCAACAAAATGTGTCAGCAATGGCAGTGAAAGGGGGTAATTCTGATATTAAAAAATTGCATGCCACCCAGGGTGGGGGGGGGAGGGGGGATAGCAGAATTTGGCCTCATGAGAAAAAATTGTTACATAGAATAAGCTGATCAATGTCACTAACTGGACAGTGCTGGGAGAGTTATTTTTTTAATTGAAGTTTTTGCCAAGTACAAAATTGGCACAACAAAATGTCACCCAGTCATGGCATACAAACAAAATTTTATGGTACTGAGCAACTTCGTTTTTAAAGGTCATTGCATTCTGATTCTCATATCCTGCCTTTTAGATAACTAATATGCAGTACCTCTTTTATTAACTTTTCTTAAATATAATAGAGGTAAACATCCAGCTTACATTTTAAAATTTAAAATCTATTGAGAAATGAAACAGGTATGAAATGGCAGCATAGAAAATTCTAATGCATGCACTTTCTAAGTAGATAATTGCTTCAGCAAGATGAACACATTTACTAGCTTCAGATTTAGCTGTTTCTGGATGCTGATCCGTGCCTATGGTTCCAAGACATCTAAACTTACCATCAGTTTAGCTGTATTTAAATAGTTGATTTGACTTAGACAGCTCTCTACTTCCCTGTTTCTGTGCTGCATCTAACATGCTTGGGAAGACTAGGATAAAACAATGTTATCATAAGTCTACTCTCTTTGAAGAAAGAAAGATTAGAGTTTTTGCCTGACATTGTTGTTGCAAAAAACTGATTAGTGAAATAGCAGAGTAAATTTTGGGTAATGCCTTCTCTTCTCAGAATGCCTTGTTTTTGTTGCTCCTGTGCATGTTCCTCCCACAACGTGGAGCTCTCTTACAAGGGAAGTAGGTGGATGGGTTGGTAAATCCTAAACTTGCACTGAAGAGCAGTCCTGTGCTGAATTCTTGGGCAGTGGGCCACCATTTTGGAGGGAAAAATGGTTGTGAAATAGGAAAGCATCAGTGCTATATTTAAGACCTTGTTGTAATGCCTTAAATAATTTTCTATACACTTAGGGAAGGAATCTGATACAAACCATCAGCCAAATACTTTCAGCTCTCAGGGTTACAGCCCTTGGTTCCCATGGTCCTCTTCCCTTTCTTGCCCAGCATGAATCTGAATTTTTATAAATTATGGCTCACTCAAGGGCAAGATACTGGAAAGCTCAAATACATGGGCAGCTCTTGTGAAATGAAACAAAACAGGCAAAAAATAGGTTCTTGAATGCATATGTGAAGGGAATACTTTATGCTCCTTTCAGAGAGGTAATTTACTTAATCCTTCAGAACAAACACAAGACCTGGCCCCAAACCCCGACAAATCTCATTTTAAGCCATTTCAGAATAGCTTCCCTAGGCCAGTAGCATGGCTTGCTGTACCTGTATGGACTGATTACACCAGCGTGTAGTTTCCTCCCATCCTTTATGGCAAGGGAGGGCTAAGGTGTCTGAAATGTTTTTGATCATTGTACAGGTCTTGATGTATTTTAATCTTGTACTATGTGACTTTGAAAATGGAGAATGCCACAATCAGTATGAAGTAATATTCCCGTAGCGGAATTATTTTTAACTTGCCTGTGGTTCAACATGGCAATATTGCATGTTATATACCTATGAGAAAGTCATGTCAGTGGCAGCAGGGAGAAAACTGCCTGCTTACCTCCTCCCCAGCTGCTGAGTTCTGATCACACTGGTCCTTGCAGCAGCAAGGCAGAAGGGACCAGCTCCTGTTCTGTACCAGCAGAACAAAGTGGTGGCAAAGTGGGCAGAAAGTGAATCAAGGCTGAAGGAAGTATGGAGAGGGGCAAGAAACTCTGGTTGAAAAGAGGAGTGTGTCTCCACAGAAGGTAGTCCCATAACCATGCTGCAGAGGTCATGCAAGTGAGTTCCCATATACTCTTCTCTGGGTGCTCGTGCACTTGCTTAAGAAAAATCCTGACTCTGAGGTGCTTTTAAGACTTCAGGGATATGGGAGAGACCCTGCAGCTCAAAGGACAGATTTTCAAGTCTTTTTAATGTGGTTCACCTGGCAGATCTGAGGCTGGGTGATCACACGACTCACACAGAAGCCATTTAGCATGTTTATTCCAGGAATGCTCAGCCACTGGAATTGTAGCTGGTGAAATTATAGTGTTGAAAACATCATTGATGTTCAGGTGGGATAAAGCCTTAGATGTATCTGTGAGAAGAGAAGCATGTGGAGAAGAACAAAGGATTTACTTGTTCCTCTACTGAAAGAGCTTGGGCTTCACAGTGCTTGATGCCTCTGGGGCTTTTGCTCTGTTTCAAAGGATAGGCTGGGTAAGTTGTTGCTCTTAACTGGTAATTTTTGGTACTGTGTATAAGTGCTCACTGATGTGCAAGATGTTTATGGTCTAGTCTGTGCTGAAAAAATAATCAGCTATGCAGTCTTTCATACAATTGTTTCACTTTTTTGTAACTTTGAATGATGCACTTCAGCTCAAAATTCTCAGTCTCAACCCAAGAGACTGAGTTAAAAATAGAGGATCATATTTTTTGATACAGTTTCCTGTACTGAGAATTTAACTGTAAGCAATATTACTGTTATGATATTTCTCTCTTAACAGAAACTTAACAGAAGATCTATGTGCTTAGCAAAGCTAAAACTTAAAAAAGTGATGCATCAAACACTGAGTCAGAATCAAATATAGATGATTCCTTACAGTATTAACCTGTGTGCAAATATATGTGTAGCCTGTTACTCCTAAAGACTAAGGGGAAAAGATCTAAAGAAAGGAAGAGTCAGCTGGGAATTTCCATTTGTCTAGGTTTCCTTCAGGCCCTTCCCTGAAGCCCAAAGCACAGGGAAGGAGATTGGAGGCTGAAGACAGGCAGGATTAGATGACAGGTAGTTATCCCCTTGCTGCTCAAGGACCCTTTGCTGTCCATAAATGTTGAAGCTGAATTCTCTTCTGGAGCACTCACTTGCCTTTTGAGGAGCAGGATTTGCATGAGGTTTGCTTTTAGTAAATGAGTGGATGGTGCTGAGGAGAACAGATGTACCTTTTAGAGGCTGGCTCTATCTACAGCAGAAGCTAAAACCTAGTTAAAAGAAGGTGAGTCTCCCACAATGTAGGAGAACAAGGGTGTCTAGAAGGGCAGCCAGGTACAGCCCTTGCTGCTTATTATTCATAGGTAAACACATGCCCCTAATAGCCTCTTTCTCCCTTGGAAAAATAAAGCTTGAGGATAATTCCTATTAACACAGGCAAGCATTCTTTCCCTGTTCCCCACAAATGATCTTTCCAAGCCAAAATCCAGTTCCTGTAAAATTATTATATGAGTAAATGGCATGGGAATGAGACCTATTTGAAGGAAAAACGCTCTTTCCATTTGCATAATTACTTTTTTTTTCTTTTTTTCCTCAAATTTCAAGTACAGATTGAAGTTGATTTTTTTTCCAACTAGAATAATTATCTCCTTTTTGGACTAGAAAAGGATGTGATTATCTCTGAGAGCATGGAGGTAAAAAATTACCTCATGCAACCATTTTAGTAACACCGATGCTGGCAGAGGCACTGAATCATTTGTTTTCCTGCTCATTGTGGTATCTTACATATAAATCAATAATTACATTTCTTGGCTCAATCTTTACTGTGATGAAGCAGGAGCAATATCTGAGGCTGCTGAAAATGTGCTGCAGTACAACAGCTGGAGAGTGAAGGAGGAGGAGTTGTGCTCCAGAGGTGCCCAGAGCAGCAGCTGGGCCAGGACTAATGCTGGCCACGTGCAGCTCTCTGCTCTGCTCGTTCATGGAAGGTGAGGATAAAGCACAGCAGCTTCCTCAAGTCAGAGAACAAGGTACCTTCCATCTGAGGTATCTTCTGGGAGAAAAGCTGGCCAGTCAGCTCCAGAGTGGTCTTGGGACAAATGTTTGCTAGAGCCATCTTACAGAGCCAGCCAGAGCAACAGCAGGTGAGATCTTGATTTTCTTTGCCTTTCATGGCAGAAGTGGATCCAGCCATTTCTAATTCAGGGACTCAAGACAATTTTGACAGTAATTAAGAATACTTCAACTGCATAAAACATGATTTTAGGCTGAGTCTAGCCTAAAATTTTAGGTTGAGGCTACTAGGATAATGTTCAATGTGAATTTTGCAATTATAAATGGCTGTTCTTTTTCGATTAACTCTTAGAGGCTGTTGCAGGAACTGCTGCAGTTACAAGACTAGTGAAAGATGATGTCCTGGTTTAGGGCAAATTTGGGAGGAAACTCCAAAAGGAGTCCCTCTAGAGAGCAGATTCAAGTGGCCCCTTCCCCTACTGGTTTGGGAAAATATTTCCTTGGAGAAAAGTGGACAAAAACTGTTTATTTAACAAGAAAAATATTCACAAGCATTAAAAAAAAAATATTAAACAATGGAACCTCTTGCTCTTCTGAAGAGATGGAAAATTCAGAAAGTCCTTGTCATGGGGTGTAGCTTGGCTCGCTCACTCTCTTATCAGTCTCTCCTGCATTGGAAAATTTCATGTCCTGGGCCCCAGTGGGCCACAGGTGTGAGCTCCTGGTGTTTTTCTGGGTTTCAGTCCAGAGCAGGTTTGAACAGTTCCAAGAAAAAGAAAAACCACAGTCCAGGGTATTGTTGTGCCCGATGGTGAATCAGGACTCTTTGACTCCAACATCAGAAGGCTTGTATGATTTATTAAAATGACTCCATTGATCAGAAGGAATTTGGGCTATATCTGCCCAGGTACAGAGTTAACATGCTTTCCTCATCATGCTCAGTCCAAGACTCCTAGAATGCCAGAAAATCAGAGAGATAACATTTCTCCATATCATAGGTTAAGAGGAAGAAAACCACATCTCCCCATATCAGGAGACAGGGCAGAAGAATGCATCTGTGTCCTTGAACACACAGCTCAAAGATATGTTTACAGAAATCTGTGCAGAGAAAACGAGCTTTCCCATGGAAGGAAAAATTCAACAAGCTTGCACCCAAGAAACTTATAAAATACCATAGCTACACCAGGGAACTTTTCTGCCTTGGATAGCTAAAAATAAAACTAACTAAAAAGCAAAGGAGAGCTCTCTCCCACATGTCCATGTTGCAGACAACACAGTCTGTGACGAGGAAAGTTCTTATCTCTAATGTTTTTGAATACAATTGGCTCAGGCCTTTTGAATTCCACCACCTCTCCTTCTCCCCACTTAACTCTCAGGTCTAGTTTTAAGGGTGCAAAACTTATTTCTGAGCTAAACAGATGAACGGGGATACAATTCAGCATCGTCAAGTCACCCCAGGACAGATGAACCACTAGATTTAAATTAAGAGAGAGCTGAGCTCTCAGAACAGTCACAAACAAATATATATCTCTGAAAAGCATGATAGAGAAATAAAAGCAGGAGGCCAAGATATGATATGACTCAAATTAATTTCCTTAGAAAGACAGCTAGTACTGGCATTGATCCAGAAATGTAGCTTGAAGAGGCTGAAAGAAATATTAAGAAACAAACCAGTCTGAAGCGTAATCATGTGGGTGTTTTGATAAAGTGGAAGGGATTGTGGAAAGATGATGGTTGAGGGAAATAGGCTGAACTTCTTTATTTTAAAGAAAAAAATCAACCTATTTTTCATTGTGATTGAGACCAAAAAATCTAAGTCACATTAGGCAGTGGGTCTAGATAATTCTATCAGCCCTGTCTCATATCCAGTAGGTAAGGTACTTTCCTGCTATGCCATGGATGAGGGGCTAGTGCAGCAGCACCATCTCCATCTCCTCTGGCACAAAGAAGAAGAAACTCTTAAGAGAGCCCCAATATCTCTAGTGTAGCATACTACACAATGTGTGTAGGAAAGGGAGGACATGCTCTGGAAGTCTCCTATTTATAACTTTTGAAGACTTTGTGCCCAAGCCTTGTAGTGTCAACCCAGTAGTGGTGCAGACGTAGGTGTATAATGGTTATCTGAATTGTCTTACATGCTTCATAAGGTCAGCCCTTTGGGGCTGCAGACTTAAATTCCAGTTTGCCAACTCCATAGAGCCTATGTGAGCAGTTCCATCCAGCAGCTGTGTGTTGGATGGAACAACATCCCATTGTGCTGGTTGCCTTCTCCAGTGCTCCTCTGGCCTCAGGGTGTCATTAAAATCTCTATTCTTCTCTTCCAGGAGTCAAGAGATGTGGAATTAGGCTGTCTTCAGAATCACCTTTCCATGGATACTCTGGAATTAGCAGCTCTAAGTTAATTCTCACAAAGTTATTTGAGAAAATCTCTGCATTGGTTATACAAATACATCTGGAAACACTTTGGAAATTATAGGAAGAAGGAGGTGTTAACATTTGTCTGGCCTTAGGATGTCTCATCTACCCTTTTTGGATAACTAGGTGTGTTGGATTTACATTTATGCTAGGCAAAATAACAGGGAAAAACTGCTTTAGCATTACTGAAGGTCTGATAATTCAATAAGGACTAGGAATGTTCCAGATTCATGAATTTTTTGAATCGCCAGGCAAGCAAGTTCAGCTACTTTTGGTCAAAATTTACAGTGGACAAAAGAGGGAGAATAAACACTTTGATCCTTTTCCTCCACGTACTGAGGCAGCAGTAGGGCCTTTATCATAAAGATGTGTGCATCTTTATCTCCTCAACAAACCAGATTTGTAAGCAGTCTTGTTTTCCCAACCAGCCTCATCGATTCTTCACCACCTTAAAGCAACACTGCTGTTCTGACCATTTGCCACACAGAAGGACAGCACAAGTGCCCTGCTCTCATTGGGCAGAGAAATCCACACTGTTGTATCATTGGGGTTTCATCAAATTTGACCTAAAAACAAAAAAGGCAAGGAAGGGAGTGGGAGCTGAGAAAGAGGAAGGATAAGTGTATTGTCAAAAGCACTTTGCTGTGAGTAGGTTGGGGCACCCCAGTGAAAAAGCATCTGAATGTGCAATCTTGATATGGCAGAACAAAGAGGACGTCCAGAAACAGACAATGTGACACAGCACAGGATCTCTGTATGATATGCTCTATATAACATAAAGAAATAGGAGATGCTGCTCTGCTCATAATGTTTTATAAGCATGTTGAAAAGCCAATGATGTAGAACATGGATTGTAAATTATTTGAGAGATAAAAGGAAATGTCTGAGAGTGAACAGCTTCAAGAACTTCCTTTACATCCCTACAGGAAATCAAACAGTGATTTGATCAAAACATGTAATCCCTTCCTTACAGTGAGGGGGCATTGATGTTCTTCAGTTCTGTGGGAAAGCCAGCAAGAATAAGTAGTTACTAGTTTAAAAAGATGTATTTCTTTGATTTTGTTTTGCAGACGTGCTGACCTGCAGGAGCAAACTCCCAAGGGAAGTAATGGAAGATCTGGTCCAACCATGAACTGCCCAGCAAAGGAAGGGAGAGAGCTGTGGCAGCAGGGCAGGTAGGGGCAGTGACCTCACTGACAAGGGGTGAGGGTAACCAGGTGTGCCCAACAGTCCAGATCACTGTACAAGACTGAAATGATTAATCAAGTCTGAGGTCAAGCCTGGAAATCAAGACAGCAAGTCAAGGTCTGGGTCACTGGTAAACACTAGGCGTGGTAGAGCTGCCATGTAGCTTAGGCAGAGACCAAGGACAAGAGTCTCATCTTGAAAGCATCTCTAGAGAGAAGAATGGTCCCACCAATGAGACTTCTTACAGTTCTGGATCAAGGCTGGACAGCTGCCCAGCCTGGGACCCAAGCTGTCAAACCCCTGAGAAATGGAGGAGGATCTACTCAGCCCCAATACATCTTTGATTCTAGATAGGTTCATATCTAGACTGGGTACATATTTTATGCCAACTGCTTTTGATTCCCAAAGCATAACATTTTACAGTTCATGCTATACTGAAAAAAAAGTAGACTGGATGATGTAATAATTCTGAAATTAAGGTCTACAGTTGTATAGGTGATACAATTATAGAAGTTAGGTTCATTTAAGGCCATTGGGTCTTTGCTCTGGACACATTCAGATGTATCATGTGACACAGTCTCTGAGCCAGGGCTTGGGCTAGTCCAGCCTCCCTTAAATTGTATAAACAGGCCTTGGACAGAGAGGCTAAAATGGCCATACTTTAACTCCAGGAAATTTATGCTGTGACCCTTTCTAATAAAAATACACAAGGTGAGCACTTGAGCTGCTCTTTTTTCATGGAGAGGTCGAAGGCCTCTTGTAAAGGCAGACATTGAAATAATCACTTATATGGGGTTCTAGTCACCGTACCACTTACCTTCTTGATGTTAAGGAATGTAATTCCTTAGTAATTATAAAAGGCATTTCCTTGTTTCATTCAAAGTAGTCTAGAAATTAACAGGCATTTTGCAATGTATATTTATTTAGTGGAATTTTGTAAAAAGTGATGCAGTGTAATTCCACCTCTAAATATAAGAGTACTGGCAATAAAAATCTGTTTGTCTGTAAGTCATGCAGCCAGTGCTGCGGCTCCTAAAATGTTTCTTCTCTCCAATAATGGCAGGGTGGGTAAAAACCACCCTCCCCTGTCCTTGATCTCCACAATGTCACCATTGTGAAGTGGATGAGTTCCAAAATACACAAAACTGTTAAACTTAATTGTTTTACAGTTTCAAATGCAACGGATGCATAAATATCTGGCTCTTCTCCCAGACATTGATTCTGAACTCAAATAAACCTGTTCTAGAACCAAAGAGGAGGTGATTTTCAAGTTCATTGAGATAATATGAGACTTTTCTTGAAATGTTTTTACACACTGAGATTATAGGTTTTGCTTAAACTTTTGGCAGTTCAGAGGTGGTTTCAGCATCAGCCATTTGGTTGCTGTCACTCAGAAATTTTTAGTTGTTTTTTTGCAAAGTACTCTGGAGGTCATTCACCTGCTTGTGCAGTATACTGTAAATCCTGGTGAATATTTTTAGCAAAGTAATCTATGAGAAGTTCTAATCAAAAGATGCAACAATAACATTTTTTCCAGACTTATCCATGTCATAGCAGTACAGTAGGACAGAAAACAGAGTTTGAATGATGTGACTTTTGAAGGCAGAGGCTATAGCATCTCATCCAAGTACTTTCTCTTCTGTACAGTCTCTTCTGTACTTAGCCTTCTAAGTGCTCTCTGGTAATACACTGGCTTTTGAATATATTTCAAGAATATATTTCAAAATTGAAGGACTCTGGGAATATAATATTAGTTCAGAATTGCACCAAATAAAAAAATAAAATAAAAATTGATTGATATATTATTATTGAAGTCAATAACAAATTACTATATATTATAGTGATGAAAATAGAACTTGTGTGGTCTGTATGGCTTTCTGAGAGTCTTGTGGAAAATCAGGACTGCTAAAGGGTTGCAACCTTTAGTTAGATGATGAATTTTTTAAGCACTAAAGATGGCTCTGCAAGATGCCTTCATTACAAAAGGCACTGAGCAGTGAAAAAATGGATGGTTTGTTATTTTAGTTACCAGCTGGGTTGTTAATGGAGGCTAAGTGGACACCATTTTTCATTTCTTCTCCTGTCCAGGATGGATAAGTCAAGAAAATACATGGGATGCTTCTGAGAGCTAAATTTGAATGTAACATTTGCATAATAGGCAAAAATGTCTTACAGTGCAAAATCATATTTACTCTGTATTGCCAGCACAGTATTGAAACAAGACTCTGAAAAGGTGAACAGCAGAGCTGAATTAATACATGCAAAGTAATTTTCATTTGCAGGGTTATTTATTTTGTACTTTTCCCATTATTATAATTCTTTACTTTGTTGTAGTAATATTTTAGATGTACTAGAATTAGTGACATGTTAATTGCTATTGTCCATTTTGAAGGACATTAATGCTTTAAGGTTCAAACTCTAACTTAATTTAGCCCAGTAGCAGCTCTTTCCAGCTAAACTAAGCTAACAAGACTGCCATGTAGATTTAATAGCAGGTACTATATACCAGTGAAGTAAGGCAAAGCATCACCCAAAGCCAGTCTATCAAAATTGTCTGTCTATGTGATCACTAATCTACAAAATATCCAATGTACCAAGCAGCTGTAAAAGCACTGGAACTGATTTAGTTTTTGAGTTAGAATAGTGAAATATTAAAGCTATATTGGATGTCCTCACTGCTACTGAAATGCCACTTGGGCAGAGCCAGCAGCCAGCAGGCCTTTGTTACATGCAGAGGAGTTAGTTCCATGTTAGGTACTGAAATGAGAGCTGTTTGCACAAATGCAAAACTTCTGTCCATATGTAGTTTTGACCACTCAAAGTATCATCCACAAAGCCACTTTTGACAGTTATGTAAAGCAGTTGGAGGTCTGGTTCTACAGATGAGGTTGCTCATCTTATAAAGAACCAAGGTGTTGGCTACCTTTTGCCCTTGTTGGACTCTGTCAGGGAAGCTAATTTACAACTAACACAGTGTGAGATTCACAGAACAGCAAAAGATACTAAAATCAGATGTAACATACGTTTTCCAAAGTGTTGAAGATAATTAAAACTTACACTAATTTCTTAGTATATGGAAAATCTTCCAGAATACATACAGCCATGTATGTGCAGCATCTCCTACATGACTATACTTGTAGGCAGGGGATTTACATAGTGGTGAGGATGTTATCTCAGCATTGTCTCTAATACTCTGGACAATTGGTAAAAAGTGAAAAATTAAGGCATGAGTGGGTCGATGCGCAGTAATATTTGTATGGGCAGGCCCTTTTAGCTCCTCCCTTTTGTTTCCAGTTGAGTCTGCCTTCACTCTATGATAGTGGAGTGTTCTCCCATCTACTCTGTGTTCTTGTGACATAATTGCATTAAATGGTGGAGGAACTCCCTGAACTTTTTTTGGACTGTGTTCTGAATAACTCCTGTATCTGATACCCAAAAGGAAGGATACAAGCAAATTACTATTAATTAACCAGTTAGTGAACAATGGAAATAGACAATACCACCTGAATTGCTATTCTAAAGTAATTTGTAAAACAGAAGTTTCGGGAGCTCTTCCTCAGGGCTGGAGCATTAGAGAAAAATCTCACTGTAGAAGAGTCTTCAATAAAAAGTATCTCCTAGTGAAACTCATGTTGGCTTGCAGATGTCAGAAAAGAGATGATATTGGGGCAGCAGAGGGATGGGTGATGGCCCAGGTTCCCAAGTAGATTCAGTAACTGTTAAATGTATTGTCATCTTATATTTTGGAATTAAACTATTTTCCTAATTATTATGTACATGAGAAATACATTATTATAGCTTGTGATTTTACTATTAAACAATGTAAAGTTAGTATGACAAGAAGCATTCTGTTTGTAGTGATATTTTTGTCGAGGTGACTAAGGTTAATAAATTTGATTTGAATTTGGGCATCATAATTCTCTGCTAAAAAGTATTCTGATAGTGCAGAGAAGCTGTAATGACAATTTTGAACTAGCATTTTCTGAACAGAGAACTTTACAGTCAACAGATGAATTGCTAACCAAATCTAGTTTGTAATTTCCTGGGAGTAAGCCAGCTGTAATGTAATGTAACAGGACTAACATAACTGGAGTGACTGCATTTAACTTATTATCAGAATTGATTTTAGAAATGAGATAAGAGTCCTGTGACCTCTCTCCCTAATTAAAAAAAAAGAAAAAAAAATTAAAATATTGCATCTTTTTCTTAAAGGTCACACCATCACAATCAGAATATATTATATTATGTCTGCTTCCTCTTACATATTTGCATTATCTTGGTGACATACCTGCAATTATATCTAGTTTATACCCCTGTAAATCAGTTCTAACTGGTTTACTCCAGGTCAAACTTTGTGTCTGCAGTTGTATTTCCCAGACAAGAAGTAAATACAACTACATATTTCAAATGGGATTTCAGCTGTTTATCCTCAAAACAGGAAGAAAGATGGTCACAATTTGAGTAACTCATAACAGTAAAGTGATCTTTTTACCTATGACATATTGTACATTAGTAAGATATTAACAAACATCACTAATATCAGAATCAGTACTATTTCAATACAAATGTGACAGGCTGTAAAACAAGATTTACCTTTTGGCTCTGCTTTCAAATGCAGTATGTTACCTTCAAAGCCAGTTTCGATTTTCTCAGGTTCTCTTGAGGCTATGGTAATAAATAATAGTATCAAAGAGAAAAGTAAATTATCAAGCAACTGAGAAGAATTTGAAATGCCATCAGTAATTGAGAGGGTTGATGGTATGAATGACAAAGGCTAAAAACTAAAAATCACTCTTGTCTTTAATGGATTATGGTGAGAGACAGAGTCCATCTGGAAAGAAGTAGGAGCAGGAATCAGACTCTTCAGGTGGTGGAAGGAAAATAAGTATTTGGTGTTTTGAAATACATGTGTATACAGAGCCAGAAGTGCACACAATTACTTGGGGTCATTTGTGTGAGTGGCAGGGAAGCCGTAGAGGAAGGGCTCTGAGCTGTGTGATGAAGCAGGAGTCCTCCCACCACAGCATGGCTATCACAGCTTTCTATCACAGAGGAGCAGTCAACCTTTTAGCAAAGGTTTCATAAATGTTTGTTGAAATCTTCTATACTGCAGATACAGCAGTAAATTGAAATCGATATGGATGAGAAGATTCATAGCAGCAGTTTCCCAGGCTCTTCAAAGGAATATGAATAAGGACAAAAAGATATTGGAGGTCTGATTTTTCAAAAATACTGATAACTGGCGTGTTGAATCTGATTTTTCAAAAAACTGGCATGTTTGAAAGGATGTGTCATAGAGACAAATCTGTGATCTGGTTGAAAGGGGATGCAAAACTATGGCTCTGAAGAAAGCATTAAATGATGGGCCCAGGTCATGTGCAGTGTTCAGTGGTGTTAATACCTTTGTACTGAAAGCAGAAAGGACAACAGGTGCAAATGCCGTTGGTTGCAACAGTTTATTGTGCTTGCAGCCAACATAACACAAATCAACAGAAGACCTAGTGCTGGAACAAGCTGAAGCACACATTGTCCCAGTAGATTGTTTTCCTTCCTGTTTGAGCTCATTAATTTTAGATCGCTAACATTGTTGGCATCACAACCCCAAACTCTACAGCGCAATATACATTATTAGCAAATCTGAAATATCATGAGATTCTCCCTTGAGGATAAAACAAGTTCCTGAAATTGTAGTAAGTGGGGTTGGCAAAACAGAGGAGCTGCAAAAAACTCCCTGTATAAACAGGCATGCTGGAGAAGCCCAGCACAGATTCTGCACAACAGTTTTTACACCTCTCTGTAAACAGAGCTGTGGACAGTTGCCTGATCCATTAAGACAAGTAGCCTGATGTTATTTTGGGCTGGGATTTATTTAAAATATTAAAGGACAGACCTAACAATTTGTCTTTATTCCCTTTACTCCTCTCCCACCCTGACCATTATACCTGGGATTGTGCTTTGACCCACCTGCCCTTGACCTTTCTATTCCACTGCTAATGCCCCTCCCAACACCCTGTAGCCCGGACAATCCATGGCAAAAGATCAACTTGTCCTAACTTTTTATTTTTTGTTTTAAAGTAAGTTTGTTCTTTTTTCCTTATAAAGCATTTTTGTATTAAAGGATACCATATGGCTCTAGGTTAACAAATCCTTTACAGAAATACTGCTTCCTTTCCTGCTTAAATGAGTAAAGGTTCCCTATCAATGTTCACAAAGGATTTCCCTATATACTGTGCAATGTATAAAAGCTAAAGTAGTTTTGGCCACCTTCCAGGCATTAGGAGAAATTCAATACTCGGTAACTTCTAAATGGAAAGAATTAAAATTAGCATCCCACTTCCTTCTCATATATTGGGAGATTTTCCTTATGTACTGATTATTGGCTAAATGTTACTGTTCTCATCACTATCTGGTAAAGTTTCCTTCTACTGCAGCCACCTACCCTAGCTAAAGGCCGTGAGACTTTTTTATTTTTGAGATCTAATGGATTTAATGCTTTTTCTCATTTTGGCGAATCACTTTCATTTTGGTTCTAAGTTTTCTGCAATGACCTAGCTTTGCATAATAACTTAGGAAAAAATTGCAACATTCTTGTTTAAACTCAAAATTCAAAATGGTCTTGCTGCTGAAAGTGCCTACTGAACATCCCTTCACAATCATTTAAAATGATCGTGAAGCACTTGTGTTGCATTGTCCACTGAAGAATTAATTTGAAAATTTGAATACTGATAATCTACTTCCATGCCCTCAATAGATAGGTTAATATAACAATGATGATACATTTCAATTTCCAGTGTAATACCATGTTGATTTTTACCATTCGTAGCACTTCCTTGTTGTTTGGTGGATTTTTAAATTACATCTTGACCAGTCTGCAAATCTAATATTTGTAGGTGAACAGTTTTATGAATATACTTTGGCGCTGTAATAAATCTTTAGATGGTATTATTAGCTAACCTTACACAGAATGTTTCTGTAATTGAAAAGGCCTTTTAATTGCAAGCATTTTCTTTTTGGCTCTCAGTCGAGAATTCTATTTAATTAGAAAATGATAGGCAGCCTATAGAAGTTGCTATTTTCTAGTATATGGATGATACTATTTTTTAGCATATGGAATATATATATATACATACACATTTTCCATCTGAATTGATGACATATCCATTACTGTATGCCAAGTGTTTTTGATTTCAATGGGTCTGTAATGGATATCTGAATATCTGTGTGATGTATGCTTCCAAAGTCTCATGAAGATCTGTCTAGTGGGCATACTCAAGCTGCATTTCCAAAGCTACTTTGCAAGTCATAGAACAACATGCATCTTGAATATTTTATGAAGTGATTATTTTGAATTGATAATTTAAAGAAATAACATGAAGAGCCACACAGAATTCATTACTGTTGATGCATTTAGAGATGTAGGATGAAATCTGATCAGACTGGTTTGGGCAGTAAAGCAAGAGGCTCTCTGGATAGAAACACTGGGTCTGGCCTGGGGGAAGCAAAACAACCCTTCTTCTTTAATGGAAGACATACCCTGGAAAGCAAGCTTCTGGGCCTGTGTTTTTCTGGGAGACTAAAAACTGGTGTGGTTAGCACTGCGTGAGTAAGGCTGTATGTATGAGTAAGGTTACATGAGGCTGAATTTCTGAGCTTAATGAAGTTGATGAAAACGTTACTGCATGCTTTACCAAGGATGGGATTAGCTATAATATTAAAAATAATTAACTATGCAAAATGTAATTAACAATGAATTCTAATTAGCTACCTGTGGAAATGCGGCCTTTATTGTCACAGGTTTTCCTTTTATTTTTTCACTCCTCTGTACTCTGAATTGCTTTTCCAACACCACCTCTGCAACTGAGCTGTGTCAGCTGTGCAATATACTGTGATTCATACAACACTGTTTTCACAAAGAAAAATTGTCACAGGAGAAGAACTTGTTAAAATTTTGACTGTAAGCAATATTTGTCATTTTAAACTGGAAAAATAAAAGGCGAGGAGGGGTTAACCTAATTCTGTTTAATGGAGAAACAACACAGTTTCCACACTAGAACTTACACAACTGCCCAGTAAAGGTAGGAATGAAATCCTTGGAAGTGCTGAAGAATGTAAAGGATATAGGTTGGAAGGGAGATCCATTAGAGAAATGGATGAGAAGTAGCAGAGCTGTTACCACTGAAAATGAGAAAGGAGCGGAAAGCCATGCACACAGATGGAAGATCTTGTTTCATTGTTCTGAGGAGGTGTGAGGAAAGACAGGATACTGATTGCAAGAGGCTTGGGTTTCTGAACATGGAAGCTGCTTCCTTTGTTTGGTTATTCTTCTCCTTATGTAAATCTTCTCTTCTTGTGTCCTTACTGTCCTGCAGAAAGAACAAGTGTGGCATAATAATGTCTATTGACCAATGTGAACTGATAGCATTCTTTACAAATAACACAGTAAAGAAATAATGGGCCTTACCATGAGCATTTAATTGTATAAAACTGAAATTTAGGCCAACTGCTCAGTTCAGAGAGTATTGAAATAATAAAGGCTAATTGTAGAAATTTCTCACTTTCTTTGGGAAAGCCTCCATCCTTCAGAAGTAAGCCAGGGAATTCTTTGAGACATGTTTTAAGCCCAGAGTGGACTGAATTTTGTGTTTTGTGTACAATAATACACAGAGGCTTCCAAACTCAGTGGGACAGCTCAACACAAATGGCTCTTGACAAAAAAAAATTATAAACAAAACGGGCATTGTCTTGCAGTGAGCAGCTAGGCCCTGCTCTTACAGAGATGGTTTTGTGTCCCATTCACATGCATAACATTTCTTGATATTCACTAATGAGAGAGAAAAATGCCCCACATTCCCTTGCTGTTATAGCTAGAATGGATTCCCTAGGGCGCACACATTTAAAATAATTATTAATTAGTAAAGATTTCATGCTGACACCAAGAAGACCTGCAAGTAGGACTAGATGCTATTTTTATGTAAACATATACTTGGTTATTTTTGTCCCTTTTTTCATTAAAAAAAAAATTCTCACCATTTGTTCATTGGCTTCTACGGTTTTGCATTTAGTTACTTGAGACTGCAATTGCCTCAATTTTTGAGACTGATCTTATCAATACTTATGAACTAATTTTCACAACTGAAATAGAAAGAAATAGGGCACTACCCAGATTGTCCAAAGATACTTCTCTTTTCTGTCTGTTCTGCTTCAAATTCTTGTGATAGATTTACTTCATGCAATTGATGTCCCTCCTCACCTCCTTAGGCTGGCCTGACGGTGTTACAAATTGGAGGTGAGTGTGCTAACTGCATGGAGGTGAGGGTACCATTCATGCTACCAACCCTACCTTCTTCACCCTTCTGTGGTTTTCACAGTTCCCATGTGCACCACCATCCATGTTTTCCTCTACATCCTGCACCTCTACAGCACCTTGCCTCTTGTAGAAGGCAGTGTGGCTCCTCTACCACATTTGCAACAAAAGAGAGGTCTCCTGCCCACAGCCTAACATTTTTAAAGTGCTCTGTATTATTTGTAGGTGTTCTAAGAGGTGGACCAGAAAATGTGACCCCTTGGTTTTAGTGTGCCTTTCATTTTGATGTCTTTAATTTTTGCTTTAATCTACAATAGGAATGAATTGATCTAGAATATGCCTAGAAGTGAATACAAGTAAATGAGTGACTGTGTCTGAGCATGGAAACCAGGTTTTTCCATGTCCAACAATTTCTCTGGAGGAAGTAAGAAAGATAGGCACAGATTTTGACAGACTTGTGGTGAACGCAGAGAGCTGAGGTTCCTTCTACCTCAGTAGCTCTCTGCCCTGCAGCTCCAGAGGACGTTGGTGTCTCTAAGGCAAGGCCATCATAGAATCACAGAATGGTTTGGGCTGGAACAGATCTTAAAGGTCATCTCATTCTAAACCCTTTGCCAGGGGCAGGTACACTTTCCACTAGACCAGGTTGCTCAGAGCCTCATCCAACCTGGCCTTGAACACTTCCAGGGACAGAGCATCCACAGCTTCTCTGGGCAACCGGTGCCAGTGCCTCACAGGGAAGAATTTTTTCCAAATATCTAACTGGGGTGTGCATTTGACAATCCATCAGATCCACTTAATGATTATCCCGGGTGTAAAGCAGGTTGTCTGAGCAAGCTGCAGCACTAAGGATGATGCCTGGAGAACTGATTTGCAGGATCAAACCATGATTTAAGATGGAAATATGCATCAGGAGAGTGAAATACAAGGTTTGGAGTGGTAACATTTCTACAGTTTCTCTTGAACTTGCCTTCTGAAGTCTGTCAGATCTTCATTACCTTGGTCAGTCTAAAGTGAGCTTTTAGTGAGCATTATGTAAATAAGGTCAGAATAACAGCTATTGGTGGACTTAATACTGCAAATGCTCTGTATAAAGACAAACTTCAGGTTCCTGAAACTTCAAATTTTCTGATTATTTGAAAAATAAAATTGTTTTTAATAATGTTATCAAATAAATTATTCATGTAGTTGTACCAGACATACTTACTCTCTCTGAAAATGTGGCGGGTGCATATTTTTATAATCGAGAATGCCATTTGATATTGCCCCATGCTATTACAGTGCATTTCAAATGGAAAAAAAATGTTCATCAGAAGTGAAATCTAAATCTGGAAATACAAAATAATCCATAAATTCTTTATAAGTATCTCTGGCTTTGAATTTCCATGGTTACTGCACCCAAAGATGATTTTTGTTGAAGTGAGTCTGTACCTGCTAATGGGACCAGTGATTCAAATGTAACGAGTTGGATCATGGGGTACTTTTCAAATTCTTCACATCAGGAGTTCCAGCAAACGCTATTGCCATTTTTTGTTTAATAAAAGTAAGAAAACTTCTGGACATCAATGTAGACTGCCTAAAGATGATCATCTTGAAAAGCCAAACCAGAACTAGCAGTGAATGTCGCATATGCAAATTATCTTATTTAGATATGACTTGCAAATCATTTAAACAAGCAGTAGGCACAACCAGTGGGCACTGCGGTTTCAAGCAAGTTTTCATAATTCCTTTTAGATTGGGCTCCATACATAAAATATAGAATCATAAAATATGCTGAGTTGGAAGGGACCCACATGCATCATCGAGTCCAACTCCTGGCCCTGCACAGGACACCCCCAAGAGTCACACCATGTGTCTGAGAATGTTGCCCAAATACTTCTTGAACTCTGTCAGGCTTGGCCACTTTCCTGGGAAGCCTGTTCCAGTGCCCAACCACTCTCTGGGTGAAAATCACTTTCTTAATACCCAACATAAACCTCCCCTGGCAAATTCAGGCCAGTTCCTTGGGTCTTGTCACTAGCCAACACAAAGAACTGTGTCTGCTCCTCCTCCTCATGAGGAAGTTGTAGACTGTGATGAGGTCTCCTCTCAGTCTCCTCTTCTCCTGGCTGAAGAGATGAAATGACCTCAGGGCCTACTCATACAGCTTCCCCTCAAGGCCCTTCACCATCACTGTGTCCCTCCTTTGGACACGCTCTAAGAGCTTTATATCTTTTCTATATTCCAGTGTCCCAAGCTGCACACAATATTCAAGGTGAGGCTGCCCCAGTGCAGAGCAGAGGGGACAATCCCTTCCCTTGCCTGGCTGGCCATGCTGTGCCTGATGCCCCTCAAGGACAGCCTGGCCCTCCTGGCTGCCAGGGCACTGCTGACTCGTGTTCAACTTGCCATCGACCAGGACCCCCAGATCTCCTGCTGCTTTCCAGCATCTCCTTCCCCAGTTGGGATGCACATCCAGGGATGCCCCATCTCTGGTGTAGAATCTGGCACTTGTCCTTATTGAAATTCACTGCCTAGCCCTCTGATTCGTCAAGATCTCTCTGCAAGGTCTCTCTGTCTTTGGGGGAGTTAACAACTCCTTCCAATTTAGTATCACTGGCAAACTTACTCAGTATCCAAAATAATTTTTGTAGATATTGAAGAGCACCAGCCCTAAAATGGAGCCCTGCTAAACTCCAGTAGTGACAACTTACTGATGTAACCCCAGAGACAATACCCTTTGTGTCTGACCCATGAGCCAGTTGCTCACCCACTGCATGTATTTATCCAGCTAAATGATGCACAGGCACAGCAATGAAACTGATGGACCTGTAGTCACCAGGGCCATCCCTCTTGCCCTGCTTGAAAATTGGGACAACACTGATGGATGCCAGCACCTTCAAAAGCATTTTCACAGGGGACTGTGAAAATACCTCCTCACTCATGACACCCTCTCAATTAACAAACTAAAAAATTAAGGAGGGCCTCTTTCCTAGTCAGCTGCTTTAATATCTGTATCAAGAAGTTATCATCTGGGTGTTTTGGGAATCTTCTGGATCTGTTTGTACCAGCTGTTTGGTTCTCCCAGTTAATATCTGGCAAGTTGAAATCCCCCATAAGGACAAGAGTGGTTAATTTAGAGATGTCCCTTAGTTCCTTAAAGAATAATTCATCAGTGTCAGCCATCCTGGCAGGGTAACCTATATTAGACTCCCATGATGACATCTGCTTTATTTGTTTGTCCCTTAATCCTTATATTTCAAAGCAGTTTTTATCCCTATCTGGATGATGTCAATATGACTACTTTCTTACATTTTCAGTCTGCCAGGTAAGACAAGAGTAAAGTATTTCCCATCCTGGTGCACTAACATGTAGGCATTTGGGAAGGTTTTTCAAAGGAAACTACTTTCAGTTTTGAAAGCTCATATTTTAAAATTTCAATGAGTAACTTGAGGAAATTTAGTATTTCTATATTTTTATATAAATTTTCAGGCATTTCAGAAATTTTGTACAGTATTTTACTTCAACTGCCTACTATATCTTGATCCAGGAGAGGTCTGTGATAGGCTAACTAGTTAGGTCAGGGTTGCATTTTTTACTTTGAAAATGAAGCCTGGAGAATCAAATTCCCTGTTTTATTACAATGCTTCTTACATAATAACAGCTAAATGTTGTGTACCTTTGCCTAAATGCCAGCAAATGGTCTCGGTTCTGTTAGCATTTCATTGACATTCAGTCTGTGGCTTCATGCTGGCCAAAGCCAATAATAGTCCCATCTGCCAAGTCCTGCTCTACATTCCTAATTCCTTAGCTGCCAGGGAACAGGAGTCTAAGTATTGTGAGAAACTTGACTTTTGGTTAATTTGAATTTCAAACTACTAATATGCATCCCCAACAAACTTATGCTGAAGGTTGATTATTTGTTTCAGAGCAGTTTCTCCCTTGAGCGATCAGTCAACATTTGCCTCCAGACTCCTGTCATTGCCTGCCATTAGCAAGTTCACACTTTATTCCCCAGCATTCTTATTCCTTCATGTGTAGTGGCATCACTTTACTGTTCCCAGCCTCTGTTCCTTCCCTGGTTACAGAAGAGGCAGAGTTGCTGATGTCTTCTTTGCACTGATCTTTACTTACAAGACCAGCAATGGGCAGAAACTGATGCACAGGAAGGTCCACCTGAATATGAGTTTCTGTAGCGTGTGGATGACCTTGCAATGGAACAGATTGTGCAGAGGGGTTGTGGAGTCCCCCTCACTGAAGATAACCAGGGAGCACCAGGACAGAGTCACAGTATTATTAGGGCTGGCAAAGACTTTGGAGGTCATCCAGCCCAACACCTCTGCCAAGGCAGGGTCACCTACAGCCGGTGGCACAGGAATGCAGCAAGGTGGGCTCTGAATGTCTCCAGAGGGACACACAATCCTGTGCCGCGTGCTCTAGGATGGCCCTGCTTGAGCAGGGAGGCTGGACCAGATGCTCCAGTGTGGTCCCTTCCGACCTTACCCACTCTGTGATTCTGTTTGCCTCCGAGCTACTCGATACTAACCTTTCTCGTCAAAAACATTCAAAAGCTCATTTTTTTTAAAAAAGAAATAAACAGTACAGTTTGCAGATGGCCCCTCAATGACTTAAACAACCTTTTTTTTTTTTTT